>MCFE01000202.1:0-132057 GCA_002104905.1 Basidiobolus meristosporus CBS 931.73 | reverse complement strand
ACCCTAACCCTAACCCTAACCCTAACCCTAACCCTAACCCTAACCCTAACCCTAACCCTAACCCTAACCCTAACCCTAACCCTAACCCTAACCCTAACCCTAACCCTAACCCTAACCCTAACCCTAACCCTAACCCTAACCCTAACCCTAACCCTAACCCTAACCCTAACCCTAACCCTAACCCTAACCCTAACCCTAACCCTAACCCTAACCCTAACCCTAACCCTAAGTTCAAGGCTCTGTGCTTGGTCCTATACTGTTTGCCATCTTCCTGAATGACTTCCCAAGACTCTCAGCTGACTGCCTGGTTACTCTCTTTGCTGATGACATCAGAATATCCTACTCCAATGTGCAACAAGACTCGCAGACCATCCACCAGTATCTGCAGAAGAATAATCTCCAGCTTTCCATTGCAAAGACAGTACCTTTGGGCTCTCCCATCATCTTGGAGAACTCCACTCTACCTGCTCAGGTTTCTGCTACATATCTTGGCTTTCCTTTCCTTCCTACTGGACTAGACTCTGGAGCACACCTGAAGATGAGAATTATCCTTGCAAGACAGGCACTCCACAAGCTGTTGGCTGTTACTCCTCCTACAACTTCAGCTCCCAGCTGCCTCCTTCTACTCAAGCAGTTTGTCTTCCCTGTCCTAGAATTTGGCTTACCACTTCTCTCTCTTACTTCTAGAGACTGCACTAAGCTTGACAAGTTTGCAGTATGGTGCATTACCTCCTTGGTGCCTCATTTGCCTGAATGCCCCTACAGACATGCTATTCTTGGTGCTTTTGGGTTTATGCCCTATAAGATCAGACTTCTCTACCTTAGAACCAGATTATACCTCAGACTTCACAACTGCAACAACCCACTGATTAAGGCCTGGAAGAGAACACACCACACAACACCTGGCTCCTGCTGGAGAACTATACTTGGAGATCCTGAAGTCAAGAAGTTTGCTCACTTTATTCTGCAGTCAGAAAAACCCAAGCTGGCCTACCTGAAGTACTTGACAGACCTTTGGCAGCAATATCTGCAGCAGCACACTCCATTTATGATGAATATCAATCCTTATCACATTCCCCTCATTAATGTTGTTCACAAGTCATTCTTACCTCTCTTGCTACCCCCCTTCCCACTGAACAGTGTCTTGAGCACTGAAGAGCTATCATCACTTCTTATTAACTTACCTACAAATTCCCCTCAGCTACACACTCTTGTATCAAAGCTACAACAGTAGCGCTGGCTTCTTTGTTTCAACTGAAATAAAGATTTCACCTGTTGGTGACTGTCTCCCCCCCTAACCCTAAGAGACTTATGAGGTTCCAAATGGAGTAGTCCAAGGATCTGTACTAGGTCCATTACTATTTGTGATATTCCTACATGACTTTCCTTTATTTCCAAAAGGCCCCTCACCAGACTCTCCCTATCCACTACTAACTCTCTATGCGGATGATATCAAGATTGCTACTCCTAATCCCATAGCAGACACTGCCATCATTGAGAAGTACTTGGCTGCCAACAACCTCTCACTCTCAATTTCCAAGACAGTCCCAATTGGATGCACTACAACTATACAGAACACTAGCATTCTGCCACAACAAACTGCAATATATCTAGGTCTGCCGTTTTGTCAACAAGGGATTGACTTAAAGCTCCACCTGAATAATAGGATCTGTCTTGCCCAACGGGCACTCAAAAAACTTCTGGTAGTAGTCACTCCAGACACTCCAATTCAAAGATCCCTATACTTCTGAAGCAGTATGTACTGCCGGTACCTGAATTTGGTCTCCACATTATATCCCTAACCTCCAGAGAACTTCACCGCCTGGATAAATTTCTCCATCAGTGTATCAGATCCTTGGTACCTTATCTTCCAGTATCTCCCTATATCCATGCAACTAATGGAGTCTTTGGGTTCTACCCATACCCAATCTGAATGATCTATCTCCAGGCTTCCTTCCTAGTCAAACTTCAGAAATCACGTAACCCCTCCATCAAACAATGGCTTCAATCTAACTCCTCCCTGAAATCTTCTTGCTGGCACACCCTGGTTGGCTCTGCTGTAGTAACAGAGCTTGCTTCAAAACTTCAAAAAGCTGAAAAACCAAGACTACTGGCTCAGGACCATCTAAGATCTATGTGGCAGAGCTACTTGCAAGTCCACACACCTTTCCTACTACACCTAATCCCAGGCTGGGTTCCAGTCTTGGATTATATTGATCAGAAACATCTACAATTTGTACTTCCCCCAAAACCCCTGAATTTTATATTTACCCCTGATGAGCTTTACTTCATTGAAACAAACATTAGAGATGAAACAAAACATAAATTAGATTACTTATTAGAGAGGTTCTAGACCTCTTAATTGGCTTCTTTATTTGTACTTAAATTAGTTCTTAACTCAAATAAAGATTTCACCAACTTGGTGACTTTCCCTCCCCCCTAAGGCTTCTTTGTTTCAACTGAAATAAAGATTTCACCTGTTGGTGACTGTCTCCCCCCCTAACCCTTTTCCTAGCCCTTACTATAACACCTACACCCTAAGCTGATTCATCTATCTGCAAACTATCTGATGTATCTACAATATAATAATTATTATTTTAGCTATCCCTCTGCTACCCAGAAGTATCATATATACTTTATCAACCACTCTGTTATATATAAATCACTCCAATCAAAAATGTTGAACATGGTTATGATTTTCTGAAGCAGTTTCGCACTGCGCACTTGCTTTTTTTTCAACTCTTGTAACACCCAATCATTTGATTTAGCTGTCAAAGAAGCATAATCACCAAACAAATTTGTTGGGTGATTCTGTAGTTACATATGCAATGCAGATTAGATGTGCTCTCAATTTTCTATTTGTTCATGGTGCAAGATTTCTTGTACACTTGAATGCCACATGATTGTTACTCTGCAACATGTGTTTTGTGTAGCTGGTATATCTATAAGAAATAAAATGATTCTCTTCAGGCTGTGTATGATGTGCAGGTTAAATGTGTTATAAGTATGTAATTCTACCAACTTATATTATCACACTCTGGATACTGAAAATATCATAATTATTATATATTATGCAGTCATTTGTCACTATAAAAGTGTAGGAAATAATTTTAAATTGGGCTACTGAGATTTCACTCAATTCATCCATCCATGAGTAATATTAGTCACACGCAATATTGGTTACCCAAAAGTAGTAATGACCACTACTTAACAAAATAACTATTGGTATTATTTACTATACCTTTTTATGATATTTTCAATAAATAAACATTGTTCTTGTTAATATATTTATTTTCAAAATTTCAAATATGAAATACTTTTATTAGTGGATATATTAAGAGGCTTACAAGTTGCTTGCATTCTATATATTAAAAAAAAATATTGAAGAGTGTGAAAAAGATAATTAGGCTATGAACATCAGAGAGTTCCTTATTTTTGTAATAAGTTTTATCACAATATATTACTTTGTTTAAAAATATTTAACTTGCTATATAATGATACATATCTTAAGTAAGTTATAACACATATAAATATGCACTAGCAAAGAGCTAGACTTTAGCAATGATACATAGTAAATAATACTTCATATCTATATATTTGGTCTAAAATTTATAGGATAATTAATTTTCAGTTTTTTTATTTCAATATTGAAAATGGGCTAAAAGGATAACAATCAATGGTGAGATAGTAAGAATACTCAGTGAGCAAAGAATAAGTTTCAATATTTATGGTAATTGAGTAAAAAATGACAAATGAAAAAAAAGTGTTTAGGGTTAGGAAAGGTTAGGATAAAATTGAAGTAAGGAAAACAGAGGAAATTGAAAGGAATCTTACTGAAGAAAGAGCAATATTGGGGATTGCATCCCTCAAACCCCCTGCTTCTTTTGTTATCTGGGAGACTGTGTCCCCCAGACCCCCTGCTTTCTTACCCTTTGTAGCCCTTACCACAACTCCTATACCCTAACTCAATTTCTAAGAGATTCCTTCTGGAACCTTCTACCACCTTGCAGAAAGTTCCTGACCATCCCAAACCATTGTTACGCAATGGAACATTACATGGAAGCTTGCCGTTGTACTTTTCATAGTCCAGTTCCATATACGGAAATACCAGGTCACATGATCAGGTGACCCAATCCATTTCCCCATCCTGTCTCAGTGCCTTACCTTCTATATTATCCCCAGCACTGCTGCTGAGCCTCACCCCACCACCCCATTAGTATTAGCTAATATCTCTTGGCATCAGTATTGCCAAAAAGTATATAAAGTCCTATCCCCCCTTAAGTATTCCTCAGTCTGATAAACACAGGTCTTGAATAAACAGCCTTGCCTTGGAAATCCGCCTTGCCTTGTTGATCCACACCTAAGTCCTTTCCTAGTCCTGCCTTGCCTAGCTCTACTCTCCTGCCTTGTGTATACTCATAACACCTGCTGGAGAACTATACTTGGAGATCCTGAAGTCAAGAAGCTTGCTCAATATATTTTGCAGTCAGAAAAACCCAAGCTGGCCTACATGAAGTACTTGGCAGACCTTTGGCAGCAATATCTGAAGCAGCACACTCCCTTTATGATGAATGTCAATCCTTATCATATTCCCCTCATTAATATTGTTCACAAATCATTCTTACCCCTCTTGCTACTCCCCTTCCCACTGAACAGTGTCTTGAGCACTGAAGAACTATCATCACTTCTTGTAAACTTGGCTACAAGTTCCCCTCAGCAACACACTCTTGTATCAAAGCTACAACAGTAGTGCTGGCTTCTTTGTTTCAGCTGAAATAAAGATTTCACCTGTTGGTGACTGTCATCCCCCCTACCCTAAGTTCAGCTACCACAAACCAGCATAATGCAGCTCAGATATATTCAGATTCTCACTTCTTAGGCCAGGCTTTCCAGGAAACCTCTCCCAGGCCTAGCTAACCTGGAAATATAGTACCACTCAGGCTCTCAACTCTTAAACCTGGCTTATCAGGAATATATCTCTCAGACCTAGCTTTCTAGGGATAACTCCAGATTGACTTGGCTTCTTTAGATACTTATCATAAGTAAATAAAGATTTCACCACTTGGTGACTTTCCTCCCCCCTAACCCTGACCCAATGTATGTAAAACAGAAAAGAATTGTGTTGAACCACTATGCTGCCACAGCTACAGCCCATATTGCATAGCATAAGATGGCAGCTCATTACATTCAAGGAAATCAGTAGGGGGCAACACTTATTAGGGGAGCTGTAATCCAACCCATGAATATTTGTATAGAAGTCCAGCTCAGTTATAGTCACCATTAGCTTACTCTCTCATCATTGTGCAACTTGCACTAACAATTGCTCTCACAGTTGGTAGTCCAATGCTAGTCCTAGCAATAAATAGGATCCATTATTATAAACTGAACAGGGTGACAACCACCAAAACCACTATTCAAAGCTTGCAAACATTAAACAGCAGAATTTCTTCTCTGATTACCACATCACTCAACAATATTGCAACAACTCAGAGCCAAATACAGGAGCAAACTGCAATACTACAACACATTATACTGTCCAAAGCAGCTACAATCAAGTTATTACTAGTCACAAACACTTTGGTGCTAAATGAGCAGAATTTTTGTTCAATTGAATCATGTTACTAATAAATAGTTGCTGAAATCACTCATTCATTGATATTTATTGTAAAGCTGAAATAAGCATTGTATGGGCACTACTATTGTCTGTGCTGATTAACAAATTGCTGTTCATTCAGGCAACATAGCATGTGTAATATAGCTACCAATACACAAGTTTGCAGGCATATGTGTTGTATTGAAGAGAAAAGTGTAATAAAACTCTTGAATGAGTTAACTGAACCTAAGTGATAACTAAGTGCAGAATCTTAGAATTGTCAAGGGTGATAGAAATATTAGCAGAGAAGCTCTGGTCTAATATTGGTCTTGTATATAGTTGAGTTGGGCTATAAAGGCAACAGAGTTGGATTGCTATACAGGCTAGGCTTGGTGTTCTTGGGAATACTGGATGTGCTAGGCTTGGGTGGAAACTAGAACAGAATTGTGGAATTCTAAATTTTGCTGAGGCACAATTTTAATTTTGTTGAGACACACACTAAACCAAAAGGTTCAGTAAACTTTATTTATACTTTTCTGATTGAGTAGCATTAGTAAGTGCCAAGAGACTGGACTAATTCAAATCTGTTGGGGTGTTGATAGGTGCATAAGATAAGTGAAAAATTGCATCATTAATTGGCTGATGTCTTGGCAACTGCTAAGTAGTTGGAGAAATCTCAGATAACTAATCACTTGGAAAGGCTTAGCAGATCAGTTGAGGATGTAATGACCACACAAAAATTGATCAGGTGTGACAGCAAAAAATAGATTCTGAGAAGTGATAAAATAAACCATAACAGGGATTAGTTATGTTTGGGTTAGGGAAAATCAGTTAGGATACTAGATTTTCTAACGTAGTGAAATTGGCCAAGTTTTAAATGTTGATGCACAACAATATGCAATAAATATCTCACTAGTAAGATCAACATTAGCCAAGTGACATCTAAAACTTGATACTAGAAATGCTATTAAGCAGTTATATTGATTACATCCACCAGATTACCTATTTATACTTGTTTCAACATGTGTTAGTCCATTTCAAGTACTGCAGATAACAGCACACTTTCAATGCTATTCCTTCAACATGTCAAGTTACTGCCAATACGCTGAGATGTTGTATTAAAGCAATGGCTTTAATAGCCGTTTGAGATTCTTATTTCTGTAACATTAGTAGAGTTGCATACCTAGGTGGTAACAGACAGTGAATAATAGGTGCTAAAGACAGTAACTTGTCCACTAGAATTATTGATATTGTAAAGTAACCAGCAATTGATGGAAATATTAGCACTGAAATGGTGCCTTTTAAGAAGTAAGGGTGTTGATCATGAAGCATACTAATGATGGAAACCATGGACTTCAGGTAGTTGTAGAGTAGTAGAACAATGAATTCAACACTCAATCCTCAATAAAGCCCACAACAGAATGCTATCTAATAAAATTCACCCTGATAGCCATAATAAATAGCCCACCATGCTATAAAGTAGCCCACATAGTTGCAATTATATTATTCAGCCCTCAATATGTGCTTTGCTACTGTGGTAGTGATTCTTGGTCTTGCCACTCTTCAAGCTGTGGTTACTGCTTCAATACCAAGTATCATGCTGGACCTAGTCATCAAATGAAGGGTGGAGCCAAAGCACTTGAGTATGCTATGCAGGAGGGAGCAGAGCACTGTTTGAATAGTGCTTCATTTTATGTCCTGATGCAGCCCTCTGAGCACATACAATGCATATTGCTTGTTTACAATTGCCTAGAGCAAGCTGTGCAGATCACTTAATGTGCTTACAATTGTACATAGCTTGCAGCAAGCAAGATTGATAAAGCTTGGAGTCATTTTTCACTGGCAGTAGCTCTACCACTTGATTTGCTGCTACCATTGCTAGAAATATATGCTTGTTGCTATACCAAGGTATTAAGCTTTAGTGTTCAATCAATACCAGATTTGAAATGACTCACTTTGGCTGCAACACTATTAGAATTAGCCAGCAACCTAGTATAGCTTTTGCTTATTAACAAATGATGTCCAAAGTTGTAGTAAGAAAGGAAAAGACTAATTTTTAAGAGTTATGATAAATATATTTTTGAGAATATTTCAACATTAGCCTCTTTGTCTCCTGCACCATTCCCTCATTGACAGCATTATCTTGGTTGTAGGTATTTTCATGTTAAATTGCTTTAAGCATGGAATATAAATATTTGGTGAAGACTTTATGATTCAGTGATTTGTAACTTGCAAATGATAGAGCACATAAAACCTGTAGAGGATCCCAATGATGTGCATAGAATGGAAGTGCTAAATTCCACCGCAAATTGCAATGATGAGGCACTCAAGTGGGTTCCTTACAGAAGTTGTCTATACCATTCTGGAGGATAGTAGTTTGGAAACCAAGGGTAGCTACTATGGATAGACAGAAGACTAATCTAGATGGTGATATGAATGGCATCAATTTATTAACAAAGAAATGATACAATAAGGTTTTCTGCTTGATGTTATTTATGCAATTGAAACATTGTAATTAGCACTCCTGTGATATTGCGGACATTACTACTGATAGTGCCATGTAATCAAGTTAGTCCACTGAAGACACCAGTCAAACCCAACATAATACAGGGCAGTCAAAAACTGAGTTATAATGATGTAAACTACAGTCTCTATAATGCCTTCCTTCTTTATAGCCAGTATAACTTGGCAGATACTCTCCACTACTCATACTCAGCAAGCTCAAAGGGCTTGGAGACCTGTACTCTTCAAAGAGGATGTAATGTATTGCATGTTAATCCAGTAGAGCTTATTGTCTACTGTTCAGGTGGTAGTAGCTATCATTGATTGACAATATTGTAAGAGTGTCAAAGTGTATAGCAAAAGATGCTAATATAACTCAATAATGTGGAATTTATAGTCTTGGAATGCAAAATAGCTAAAGACCCATAGCCCAAGCAATTATTATTGAGGAGATCTTGGAATGGATAGCAACCATAATGTCAACTGCAGTGAGGCCTTTGAAGAGATTGCGACCAGAACGCAGCGCCTTGGCCACCTCTTTATATTAATAAATAGATATTAGGAGAAAAACCAAGCCACAATGGGCTTAGTTGGTATTCAGAACAACACATTGATGCCAGCCAATCTTCCACGCAGAGCACTACTTGCCATCACCAAGGCGTCGGACCTCAACCCTGCCGGTTATGACCTATTCTTTGCTTCTGCCGTCATTTTAATTCAGTATTTTCTCTGGCGAGGGTTAAAATAATGTAGTGTCCCTCCTAACAGATTGCATATGATAAAATACTTGCTACCCAGGTGGGGGGTCGAACCCACGAGACATTTATATTATAAATAGAGAAGTGATATCGATTAAGCAATGTTATTTATGGGTGATATAGATTATAAATACATTATCATTCTACCATAACTCCATGTGTTACTGACAATTGTCATTACCATTCCCGGTGCCATTACCACCATTGTTTCCCGAGTCATTAGCACTAGCACCGTTTCCACTGCCATCTCCATTACCCCCGTTGCCGTTACCACCGTTTCCGTTTCCAGAGTCATAAGCACCTGTTCCATTTCCACCAGTTTCATTGCCATCATCATTGCCTCCGTTTTTGTTACCAGCGTTGCCGTTTCCGGAGTCGTAAGCGCCAGCACCGTTGCTACCGTTTCCATTACCGCTATTACTATCTCTATTGCCAATGCTACCTTCCCCGCTATCACCATTACCAGAGTCAAAAGGGCCAGCACCATTACCATTACCATCCCCATTACCTCCGTTGCCGTTACCGCCGTTTTCGTTTCCACCATTTCCAGGGCCATAGGCACTGGCTTCGTTGCCATCGTTTCCATTACCATTTCCATTGACTCCGTTGTCGTTACTGCCGTTTCCGCTTCCTCCATTTCCAGAGTCATAAATACCAGCTCCGTTCCCTCCATTCCCGTTGCCACCGTTGTTACTGCCGCTATTTTCATCTCCTTTGTCTCCATTTCCAGAGTCATAGGCGCCGGCTCCGTTACCTCCGTTTCCATTACCACCGATCCCGTTTCCACCGTTTCCATTGCCGTCTTCATGGCCTCCACTTCCATTATCACTGTTGCCGTTTCCAGAGTCGTAAGCGCCAGCACCGTTTCCGTTACCGCTATTATCATCTCGATTACCTTCGTTACCGTTACCGTTACCGCCGTTTCCATTACTACCTCCACTGCCAGAGTCATAAGCACCGGCTCCGGTACCTCCATTTCCATTGCTATCTCCATTACCGCCGTTTCTGTTGCCGCCATTTCCGTTTCCTCCATTACCACCATTGCCGTTCCCAGAGTCATAAGCACCAGCACCGTTACCGCCGTTGCCATTACCGCCGTTTTCATTGCCATCATTGCCAGAGTCGTAAGCACCAGCACCGTTACCACCATTTCCACCGCCTTGGTTTCCGTTGCCGCCATTTCCAGAGCCATAGGCACCAGCTCCGTTTCCTCCATTACCATCACCACCATTGCCGTTAGAATCGCCATTTCCACCATTTCCACCATCAAATACATCCGTCACATCATAGGCCCCACCGCTTCTAGCTTGCAATCTCCGATCGAAGGCTGCAGCGTTGATTGCTGCCAAACCAGAGAGGAAGCACAAGATTCTAAGAGCGGAGAATTTCATTCTATTTTAAAAAGAGATATAGCACTTAGTGGATGCCTTGATATATCTCACTAGAGCTTCTATTTATACCAATTTACAGCATTAGCCTTTTGGACAGAAAGAATATGCACACTGACGCCCCTTTCTTTTTCTAGTTATGTCTCAGCAAGCCAAGGTACATTTCAATGAGTTAAGTATCGTAAGGAGTCCACCCCCTGCCTGGTGAATTGAGTAAACGAAACCTTCTTCCCCACATTTACCTTAACTTCCTCTACCCCGTGGCTGGTGAGTTGCATCATATCAAGTAAGCGAGGTTTCACTGGCTATTCTGGAGAATCGGGAGTTAGGATCTCGATAACATTTCGGTATTCGCACCAATCGAATAGAATATGTTGACATACTGCAACTATGGACAACTGTTTAGGAAGGATTTATTTATATAGTGATGTTATTGTAGAAGTGGGAATTACTCTCACCAAAACGACAAGCAACTCTTTGCTAAACTCTGATATGTAGAGTAATCACCGTATAGCGCAAGAATGTTTTAAGAAAGGTGAGTAAATACACAACTCATTGCAGTATTTAGCTCTAGTTTGAGTGCATAGTCCAACCATTTTACAAAGACAACCTCATTATTCTGGAACATTACTCTCTACTTGGGTAGGGATTCGAGAATGGAAATAATCCAAAAAATCAAAGTGTCTTCGACTGAACTTGGAAAATGACTATTGGATCCATAGATCAACACACAGCTTTTAGATAGGAATTTACTGCTTTCTTGTATCCTGAGTGGTTAGTGAGGGTTTTTCCACACTTTTTGTCACTGTATTACTTCGGGTCGTGAGTATCAGCTATATTCGATTTTATTTATGGAATTTATATATAAAAGCAAATTTTAGATTATATGACTCTATAATTACTGGCAATCGTCGTTACCATTCCCATTACCTCCGTTTCCAGAATCATAAGTACCAGCTCCATTTCCTCCATTGTCATTGCCACCACCATTGCCTCCGTTACCATTGCCATTTACATTCCCGCCACCGCTTCCAGTATCATAAGCACCAGCTCCATTGCCGCCATTGCCGTTACTATCTCCATTTCCTCCATTGCTATTGCCTTCACTACCGTTACCGTTACCGTTACCATGGTTTCCAGAATCGTAGGCGCCAGCTCCATTTCCTCCATTACCATTGCCGCCTCCGTTGCCTCCGTTACCGTTGCCATTTCCATTGCCGCCACCGTTTCCAGTATCATAGGCACCAGCTCTATTGCCGCCATTGCCCTTATTATCTCCATTTCCACCATTGCCATTGCCATTGCCTCCGTTACCGTTACCGTTACCATCATCGCCGTTTCCAGAATCGTAGGCACCAGCCCCATTTTCTCCATTGCCATTGCCACCACCGTTGCCATTTCCATTGTTACCACCGTCTCCAGTATCATAGGTACCGGTTCCGTTGCCGCCATTGCCATTACTATCTCCATTGCCTCCATTACCGCCGCTTCCAGAATCGTAGGCACCAGCTCCATTTTCTCCATTGCCATTACCATTACCATTGCCTCCGTTATCGTTGTCATTACCACCGTTTCCAGAGTGATAGGCTCCAGCTTGATTACCTCCATCGCCATTGCCATTGCCATGCCACCACCGTTGCCTCCGTTACCGTTATTATTGTCACTGTTTCCAAAGTCATAAGCACCAGCCCCATTGCTTCCATTGCCACCGTTTCCAGAGTCATGGGCGCCGGCTCCGTTTCCTCCATTGTCATTGCCGTTGCCATTACCTTCGCTTCCGGAGCCATAGCCACCAGCTCCGCTGCCGGCATTACCGTTACCATCTCCATTTCCTCCATTGCCATTGCCTCCGTTACCGTTACCATTACTATTACCGCCGTTTCCAAAATCGTAGGCGCCAGCTCCCTTTCCTCCATTACCATTGCCACCATTGCCACCACCGTTGTCTCCATTACTGTTTCCAGAATCGTAGGTGCCAGCTCCATTTCCTCCGTTGCCATTACTACCATTACCATCTCCATTACCTCTATTACCGTTGCCATTACCACCATTTCCAGAGTCATAGGCGCCAGCTCCGTTCCCTTCATTACCTCCGTTGCCGTTACCGCTGTTTCCGTTGTCGCCATTTCCAGAACCATAGGTACCAGCTCCGTTTCCTCCTTTACCATTACCACCATTGCCGTTAGAATCGCCATTTCCGCCATTACCTCCACCAAATACATCCGTCACATCATAGGCCCCACCGCTTCTAGCTTGCAATCTCCGATCGAAAGCTGCAGCGTTGATTGCTGCCAAACCAGAGAGGAAGCACAAGATTCTAAGAGCGGAGAATTTCATTCTATTTTAAAAAGAGATATAGCACTTAGTGGATGCCTTGATATATCTCAATAGAGCCTCCATTTATACCAACCTACAGCTTTCCCTTTATGGGCCAGCGAAACATGGGGTATCCCGTATGTAAACAAGTGCCCCTTTCCTTTTCCTGCTCTGTCTCATTAAGCCAAGATACAGTTCAGTGTGTTAACTATCAGAATCAACCCAAATTTAGCCAAAAATGGCGATTGGTAGTTCACCCCCTGCCTTGTGAATTGAGTAAACAACGCCTTATTTGCCATTATATGGTTTACCCCCCACTTGATAAGCAGGGCAAAATATTTTACGTGTATATTGCTGGCTGTCCAGGATCTGAACTGAATCGGAACTGGATTTTATTTGTATGTATAGATGATTTTATAATGTAGTCCAAAAATTGTACGGGCCAGCGCTTCTGCACAAGCTCTTGACCACTTAAACCACTGACGGAATCAGCAACATCCTAACCATTACCTCCATTCCGTATCCAGAACCGTTTCATTTCCATTATTAATGCATGCTAGCTCCGATGATTCCAGAACCACCTCTACGGGTATCATCACTAGTCAGGTACGTATAGGCAAAGTATCCTGATGCAATGAGCTGAGACAAACACTTTCAACCGCAACTCAATGCCTGTTCATTGATGCATGTCAAGTCTTATTGTGTGGCATTGAGAAAGAGAATTCAATTCGGAAATGTTCTAGATAAACAACACCTTTGCCATCGTGGCAAATGATTATGTTATTGAATAGATGTGCTGTTCATAACAATTATAGTGTATTTCCATCAATCCCTCAGTTCTTTATTATTCCAGCAACTAGTAATTTGGCTCAGCTGGAGGGGCACTATCATCCGTATGAGAGTTTGTGACTGGGGGAACATCATCAGAATAAGGTTTTGGTTCAGGGGCTGGAGTTGTTGGAGGTTCTGGATTTACAACATAGATCTCGGATTTACCTGGTCTGCCTGGCCTACCAGGTCTTCCTCGCTTTCCTTGTCTCCCCCGCTTCCCCTGTCTTCCACGTCTCCCACGTGGACCTCGTTTTCCAGCAGTTCCGTGCCCGTGCCCGCGTCCGTGTTTCTTTCCTTTGCTACTGTTTCCCAGATTTAGAGGACTGCCTTGAATTACGGGTACACTTCCGGCAATGCTATGAGAACTGAAGAGAGCGGGGCCACCACCGTACCGCTTTTCCAGGCGAATGACTTCAGGACCCGGCACCGCGGCTCCACCATCAGTAGTCCCCTGACTGGCAACAGCTGTGCTACCATCTTCAACTTCCTGACTAGCAACAGGATTGTGAGTAAGAGCAATCGCAACGCTGAACAACAGTAGGGATTTTATGATGGACATGGAGGGCAGACTGGTGAGGATGTGGATGTTCCAATCACTTTTTTATGTACTGATTGTGAGTCGCTGCAGGAATGTTGCAATTAGTTTGATTGATACTTTCTATGCAGCCTAGAACTGAGCCTCTGTAACCCAGTGGTTGTTTTGGCATTTCAAACACTGTGTATCATCTCCATCCCTGTACAGTTGGTGTAGCCCTGGAATCACCGAATAATGATCCCTATGCTGTGATTTCATACTTGGCCAATCCTCCGGTTCGTTGCGGAAACAATGCAACGATGCTTGGTCAAGTCCTTTTACTATTCATCGTGTTTCATGTGATTACCTTATTTTTACTGAATACCTTGAGAGGTAAAAGCGACTTTCTGTTACTGCAAAGACATCATAATCTCATCGTTTTCAAGGCTTCATCAAAGTGAAAGCATTTTTCAATATTGGTCAAAGCCCGGTTCAAATCTGTATAGAGTTGTTAGTGTCTACTTGGAATGTATGCTGTCTACTAAAATTCAATTATCCCCATTAACAAAGTCGATCTACCAGGAGTATTGTAGTATAGAATGCATATAGTGAATAGTGTAAGTAATAACGAGTGAACTAACCAGAACACATTGCACCAAACATCTACTCAAACAACGATCGTTTTTGGGTGCATATATCCACATTCCCGAGGAATACTGTCCACAGATACCGATTACTGGTTGATGGTTACGTGTGGCTGTTCGTATCATGGTGGCTAAACTGTCATAATCATGTATAATCTTAATCGTTCATTTGTTCCGACAAGGGAGCAAGTACCCAGTTGTATCAATAATAGATTACCGCTTTAAACATGATTGATGAGAGTTGGTGATAAATTTATTCGAAAAGATTTATTTAACGAATTTTACAGTGAAATGATGGTAGATTAAAATTTGTTACCACAACGACCAATGGTGGCAGTGATGTATCCAGAGAAGTCAGTCACTGGCGAGAAAATCGTCATCTCCTGGCCAGCATTGGGTAGATTGAAGGGGGCAAGGTTGGTAGTAAAGTGGTGGCTGTTGGGCAGTGCGTAGTACACATCCTGGACTTCAGGGAACCGCCTCAAGATTAACTCGGCCATACGGTACATGGTGGCCTGAACGGAGGCAGAGTCATCGTGAGCGAACACATCCAGGGTGGTCTTGCGCACTCCTTCAAAGATGCGGTCAAATGGAACGTTCTCGACACCGATTGAGGTGTCGATGTTGTAGTGGGCCTTGACAGTGGTGGAGAAGATTCGGTCATCGGCATCCTGAAGGGTGGTGTTCTCGCAGAGATGGAAGTTGGTGAAGGAGGAGCCGGTGGTCTTCAACACAAGCAGCCCTTCCAATCCCGATTTGATGCTCACTCTGTCAGCAGCAACAGTAACCCAGGTCTCTCTGGTCTCACTGCCATCACGGTAGAAGGAGTGAGGATGCGGCTCACCATTGACATTGATTCTGGCCCAACGTTGTTGGACAATGTGGACACTGGCATGGGTGACGTGGGAGTACTTGTCAACAAAGTGCTTGCCAAGCTCGTAAGCATAGCGCTCGATGGTCTGGACGTGGTCGGACTTCTTGGCAATAACGTAGCAAGTGTTCTTGATGGTGTCAGTGGGGACAACCATGCTGTTGTCAGCCTTGGTGTAGGCCTCTTTGAAGTCACCCTCAAGGAGCACTTGGCAGGTGAGCTCGACAATGTCGTTATATTGGGCGGTGTGACGGATAGCCTTGGTGACTCTGACCTTGGCCTTGCCATAGGCTTGACGCTTCAGCTCAGCTGCTCCGGACATTTTGTAAGATAGTAGATAATTACTACTATCTACGACCTAGTACCACTTTATATACGAGCAGCGGTATTTGCTTCCATCTCCACACGTATAGCTTCGGACTGGCGCTAAGACCATATTCTAGTCACCTTTAGTCCAGCTCCCAAAATCTGAGTCTAGACTTAGATCAGTAGCTAGTTATGCCAGCTGAATAGATCAGATTTGACTTATTGGACTGGCGACACGGCAGTTTATGTCACACAGCTCATCTGTGATAGGAGCGAAATTAAAGGATGTGGAGTAGATCTCAATCGTTGAGAATATCTATGTTGGGTGGCAACTTGATGTACCCTTCGACGATAGGAGGACAAGTGCGAACAAAGGCCGAGACTACCAGAGAACCGACCCAGCATTATGCTAATGCAAGCCAACTATGTACTATATAATCGGGAGAAACCCTCATCACTATTTCACACAGAGCATTAGCCAAACACCCATCCACAAAATGGCCAACACCTCCAATGCCTACCTAAAGAAGCAAGCCTACGGCAAGACCAAGGTTCGCATCACCAAGGTCATCCGCCACACCAAGAACTGGCATGATGTTGTCGAGCTCACTGCTCAAGTCCTCCTCGATGGCAAGTTCGAGACCTCCTACACCGAGGCTGACAACTCTGTTGTTGTCCCAACTGACACTGTCAAGAACACCCTCTACGTCCTTGCCAAGAAGTCTGAGAATGTCCAGACCATCGAGCGCTTTGGTTACGAGATTGGCCAACACTTCATCAACAGATACTCCCACGTCGATGATGTCTTCATCAAGCTCATCCAACACCGCTGGACCCGTGTTGAGATCGATGGCCAACTCCACCCTCACTCCTTCCTCCGTGATGGCGATGAGACTAGACGTGTCGAGATGACAGTCTCTCGGGATGGAAAGGTGTCCATTGAGTCTCGCCTCAAGGATCTCCTTGTGTTGAAGTCCACTGGTTCTGCCTTCACCAACTTCCACCGCTGCGAGTACACTACCCTTCAAGACGCCACTGACCGAATCTTCTCCACTAGTGTCGATGCCAAGTGGACCTACAACCTCGAGAAGTCCAAGATCGAAGAGATTCCATTCGACGAGATTGCCAACAGTGTTCGTGAGATCACCCTCAGCACCTTTGCCACTGACGACTCCGCCTCGGTGCAAGCCACCATGTACCAGATGGGTGAGAAGGTGTTGGTTCAGAATGTGGATGTTCGCGAGATCAGCTATGCACTCCCGAACAAGCACTACCTCAGTATCAACCTGAAACCCTTCAACCTTCCCAACGAAGGCAAGGACATGAACATTTTCCAACCCATTAGCGACCCCTCTGGCTACATTACCGCTACTATTGCACGTGGGCAATAATTTTACTGCTCATTCATCGTACCAAATCTCTCATGCATAATCTGGATACCGAATAAATCCCATTTATATATACTATAACTATACCACTGAATATCCATCAATCGCTATACACCCACTCATCACCGATGGAGCGGCCGCCAGCTTGGAGTTCTAACCAAGCATCCTTCTATTAGGTGACTGCACTCTCAGCTTCATGATGCTCTTCAGGCTTTGTTTCCACACTAGTATCAACCAGCACCTGGAAACGTAACCTCTTGGCATTCAAGTTCCACCCTATCTTTACAGTCTAGCATCCTCAAAATCGCCCCCATTAGCCCTAGATCTACCTCCGACACCCTTCACACGATTGTCGAATTAAGCATGGATCATCCTCAGCCATACGAGTCGGATGGATCCGAGTGGTTGAGATTTCGGCTTTTATGGAACCGGTATCTTACCAACTGAGAATCAGGTCAACCGTTTGCTTGGACTTTCCACCGGGGTCCCATGCATGCACCGATATGGCTGAAATTAATTGACCCCCAGTTCGCACCAGTGCGTACACAGAGCTGGTTAGCTCATTCAGCGGTGCGACGTTCGGTCGAGCTTAGGTGAGGATACGTGAGGTCCTCATTCGTGGACCCTTAGTTGGGAACTGGAGATATGATCCACAAGCCTGATTAAGTGAGGATCTACGTGAACGTGAGCCACCATTGGCGGAGATGTGAGGTGGTTATTGACGAAAATCTTCGCTCCCAAGAGGAAGTTGACAAGAGAAAGGAGTATAAAAGAATCAAGCGCACCATCATCAACGGCAAGTGATCTGCGCTCTCGATCTTGACCGACCACCAGACAGACCCTCTTCCCTTACCCAGATGAAACTTCTCACCCTCGTTGGACTCTTCGGCGTCGCCAACGCCGGCACCGCCTACTACTGGTGCTCCAAAACCCGCAACTCCTGCAACGCTGGCATCGATCCCGTCAACACCGAATACTGCGCGGTCACCGTCCTCAACCGCGGGGTTACCCAATGGGGAGCCCTCGCCGACTGGAGCCAGTCCACCTTCAACAAGTTCCAATCCTGTTGCCACAGTGGCAACAAGGGCGGCTGCTACAGCAAGAACTAAGCATTCCCACCGCCTCGAATAGACTCCGATCCCTCCTGGTGTTGAAAATAAACTCCCCTTCGCCTCGTCTAAATCTGCACTTTGGGTTGATTTTGAATGACATGGATCATTCCCGCTGGGGTGCGTCGGGTTCGTGAACCATGTGGATGTTCTGATGGAAGCCAGCAATCGAATGGTCAAGAACTGATGTAGCTTCCTGTGTATTTACTTGTATAAGAAGGCTTCTTTCGGAGGTAAATGGTCGATTGTAGGAGGTGGAAACCATGAGGTCCGGCAGAGTGTGGACCTAGTTGGGATAAATAGAGCTGAACGTGTGTGATTAGTGAAGTAGTGCTGTGGAAGAAGTACTCTTTGATTCGGACAATGACATGGAGATTCATGTGGTAATCGAACCAAGAATTCCCCGAGTACCCATGAAAATGTTGACAAGTGGGGTGTGTGCGGACTTCCATACCATGAGTATTGCCCGTTTTAGATGTATTCTCACTCCACCCCACTGTCCACATAACTTGAAATGGCTGATCATACTTTCATGTACACGTTCGGCTGAAGTGTGTGTCTGAAGCATCAAATACCCATGCAGCCCAGAGCATTCCCAACCTATCTCTTAACACAGAGACTTCCGGTGAGAAGTTGAGTCATCTCATGACCGCAAATTCAACAACTTTGGATGTGACTAGGGTTGGCCCATTCGGCTTCTAGCTTGCCATTCATCTGAGTGCATAACAAGAGCAATAACGGGTTGTCCAACAGTTCATATGGTGTCATATTTGAAGACGTTGAGTGAAGTGTCACTCTGCTGCGCTTGGGGCAAAAGGCTGTTTTACCTCACATTGATAGGAATAAATAAATAAAAAGCAACCAAGCCAGGGGTCGAACCTGGGACCTTCCGCTTAGGAGGCGGACGCTCTATCCACTGAGCTACGAGGCCGAATTTAACTGTGTTGTAACTCTTGGTACAGATAGAGATAGGATCTCGGGAATAGGTACTAAGAGTAGGTTTATTCAAAGGGGTCTTGGGAGATTGGGTCAGGATGGGTCAAGGACGGATTGGAGCTAATAACTATAACTAACTGTCTGTTCCTTTTCTTGCCTGTCCTTTTAAGTATTCCTTAGCCTTGGTCCAGGCTTGGTAAGGTGATACCATGGTAGGTACTAGGCTTGTAGGTAACGCTAACAGGATTTTCGGGCCTTAACTGTAACAACTGTTACTGAGTAAAGAGTCACTCGATGTTAAGTGACATCAACGCATACAAAGACGACTTAGTAGCCAGGGAGAAGCAAATCAAAGACAAATCACCAGACTCACAATAAGGTATAAATACTAAACAAGCAACTAAATAAAAAGGGAGTTTTTGGTTATAGGCAGAAGAGCGTAGTAGGAACGAATATTAGCTTGAATATATTTCTACAAAGTCACCACCCTAACCTTTTAAAGAGATATTCTTACACAAGATAACATACACGTTATCCCTTTTCGTACTCTCTAAAGGACATTACTCTTTAAGTACGTAACATAACAATGTTAAAATAGTCTGAGACCTGACCTGTGCGTACTTAGTATCTATGACAAAGGTTTAAATTGATGAAGAAGTAACTTGCAATAAAGACAGGCCCCTTTCGGATATTTGACGCATCGGAATACAATACAATTTTACAGAGTCAAATAGGCCTAGTATCTCGTGCCGATCATTCACATCGGAGAAATATCAACTGATGTCAATCCTGCAGGATATTTGGTCATTATTCAGAAACCAATCTATCGCTAACCCCCACCAGATTCCCAAGAGATTGTTGTTTAGTGACGGCTTCCGTTTACGAACTGTACGAAAATCATCCCGATAGAGCTATCTTTTTTTTTCCTCATTTTCTTAAATCTACCCGCAGGGAACGTGATTTTTTTCAGCCAGTCAGCCAATGGATAGGTCTGGTTAGGAGTTCTCAACAATTCCCCCCCCCCTGCTACGTATCCCACAATATCAACAGCGGTCTGGTTGACTTTAAATACGACCCAGGCGTCTTCGTGACACTTCAATTCTCAGTAGGAAACTTTTACCTGTTATTTTATAAATAACATATAGTTTTCTTTATGATGTAATTGGGGATCATTACTCACTAATGATTAATACCACCCAGGCTCACCCGGATTGCAACCCGGGTTGGGTCGATTGCTGACCTGAGAACTCAACAATACTTTTAAAAATCAAAAATTTCAACAACTGTGTTTAATACTCGGGATTTATGGGTTGTTCAGGAGTAACGCGAATCCTCGTTTGAAGGGAAAATAGTGTGGGCAATGTTCACCACACTGGATGAAATATGTTCAAGTCATTGTTGTCGGGAGTTGCTTTCATAGTGAATGTGCTCAGACGATTGGGTTCCACGCAAACAATTTCGCCTAGTTACGCATTTTTCAAAACTACTGGGTCGAGTGTCAAAAGGAGCCGCATTCAAGAAATAGTCAGGCTGGCGCTCGTTACTAGCAGATTTTCATATACTTTTCCTAGACAGGAGTTCCCTATATTACAGATAGCCCATAATCTACTGTGTAACCATAGAGAAGGCCAAGAGAGCTGCTTAAAGGAGCTGCACCATCATTCGCATGCGTGATTTTAGCTATTGCAACGGCCTACCAATCGTCCATAGGTGATGATAAATGAAAGTGGCACAATTCACGTGAGGAAGTGATGGACAATTGGACCGATCACGAGGCATTGGTGGATACAGTAAGAAAGATCGGTCCGGTTGAGAAAGTGAAGATGAGTGATTGGATTGATCATAAGGTACGGCGAGATTTACGCCATTGGAGGAATTGGCGAGATGCGTTGTTCCGGCTTGGATAGTGAATGTATAAAAAGCAGGAATCGGCCTTGGTACCTGCATACTCTATCATCATTAAACATTCCAATATGGCTTCCCAACAAACCGTCAAGATCTGCTGCTGTGGCGAGAACTGCCAGTGCGAGCAATGCCAATGCCAAAAGGCCGAAGTGAAGGCCACCTGCTCTTGCAAGGACAACTGCACCTGCGAGAAGTGCGAGTGCGACAAAACTATTAAAGTGCCACCCTGCGAGTGCAAGGGCGGTTGCAAGTGCGTCAACTGCCAAGGCAAGAAGCAACCTGGATGCAACTGTGGCGAGGGGTGCAAGTGCGGCTCCGCCTGTAAATGCGGCGAGGCCAAGAAGAGTAAGTGCTGCTGCGGGGACGACTGCAAGTGCGAGTCGTGCGAAGGCCAAAGTGGCAAGTGCTGCTGTGGTGACAACTGCAAGTGCACCAAATGCCCCACCCATTAAATGCGCATTACAATGTATATCTCCAAAGTAACCCTCTACACTTGTACTATTTCATTCCACACCAATAAATTCTACTTCGCAATCATAGTATTTGACGTTTTCCTGTGTTCGCTAGGCCAGAGTGTTTGGCTTTTTCATGTTCCATCGAGTTGTTCGATTATGAATTGATTTTGAATCAAGTGACATACAAAACGATGCGTTTCATACATATTGTGTCGGTTTAATGCACTATGACTGAACATATTATCTGCTACCAGGAAGTAAAGGGGACAAGGTTCGGTAACTGAGGCGTAGAAGAAAATTCCAATAATAATAGGGCTTCAATGGCAAAGAGCAGGTTCGGAACTAATTTGTTATGACAAATACTTCCGAGGAAATTTACAAGGTACAATGGCGGAAGTAATGAGGGTTAAGTCTTTCTAATGAATTAGTGAGTAGGGCGCTTGGTGCACTTGTTCTTCTTGGCCTCGCCGCATTTACAGGCGGAGCCGCACTTGCACCCCTCGCCACAGTTGCATCCGGATTGCTTCTTGCCTTGGCAGTTGACGCACTTGCAACCGCCCTTGCACTCGCAGAGTGGCACTTCAACGGCCTTGGCGCACTCGCACTTCTTGCAGGTGCAGTCATCAGTGTAAGAACAGGCGGCCTTCACTTCGACCTATGACATTGGCACTGCTCGCACTGGCAGTTCTCGCCACAGCAGTAGATCTTGACGATTTGTCGGGAAGCCATGTTGGAATGTTTAATGGTGTTAGAGTATGCAGGTGCCAAGGCCGATTCCTGCTATTTATAAATTCACTTTCCACTCCGGACCAACGGATCACCCATACCTCCTAATAGCGTAAATCATACCGTACCACTTAACCAGCCTGGTTACCTCCGCGCCAGTACGCTTTGTGTCGATTCCTACGGAACTAGATGACCCGAAAACCAAATGGGCGATAGTGGTAAATATACTTTCACTAATTTCGAATGAATCCTGTGTGGTGACTGGAATGCGATATGATCTATATGCAACTCATCGGACTTTCCTTACGAATGAAGCTGCCAACACATGCCGGTTGTACTCAACACACCCTGCGAAGTCAAACTCTTCAGGTTACGCAATGATTCAAAAAGGTGATTAGGTGTCGAATCAAACCACCTCCCAGAAATGTACATCACAGATCGGCTGGCTTCCACTCTAGGCACTACTTCACACGCTTCTCCGATCATGTTCTGGATCCGGCTTTTGGCTTTACTTTCGATGCGGATCAAACATGATTCTACTATTCGAAGCCTCGTATACTGTGTAACCCTCGATAAGCTTAGGGATTCATCCGTTGCGTTATTTTAGCTATTGGGGGAGATTCACATATCATCAGTTTGTAGCATTGTGGAGAATTATTCGTGAAGAACCGCGTCTGTCACTAAGAGGAGGCGACACGGATGATTGGATTGATCATAAAGCATGGCGAGAATTACGCCATTGGAGGAAATAGCGAGATGCGTCGTTCTAACTTGAAAATGAATTTATAAAAAGCAGGAATCGGCCTTGACACCTGCATACTCTGTCACCACTAAACATTCCAACATGACTTCCCAACAAACCGCCATGATCCGTTGTTGTGGCAACAATTGTCAATGCGAACAATGCCAATGCCAAAGGGTCGAAGTGAAAGTCACATGCCCTTGTAAAGATAACTGCACCTGCGAGAAATGTGAGTGCGCCAGAACTGCGGAGGCACCACCTTGCGAGTGCAAGGACGGTTGCAAGTGCATCAACTGCTAGGGGAAAGCAATCCAGCTGCAAATGCGACGAGATCAAGAAGAATAAGTGTTGTTGCGGGAGCGACCGCGATTGTGAGTTGTGCGAAAGCCATAGCGGTACCTGCTGTTGTAGCAGCATTTGCGAGTGCGCCAAGTGTCCCACCTATTAATCACTCACCGTGCGGTATATCTCCATAAGATATCTTCCAAGCTTGTGCTTTGGAATTCCAAATAAATCAATTCCGCTGGACTATCATCGTTATGGCGTTATCGGTTTATTCTTTATTCCTGTAGGTTGGGTCTCCACTTGGATTGGTGAAAATCACTTATTTCGGAGTTCATTGAGGAAACGTGTGATAAGCAATGTGAAGTTTTCCATAATCTACAATCCGACATTCTTCTGCAGTGCATTGGGCATGAAGGAGAGATTTCCTCTGAATGTTGTACAGAATATGATGAACTCAAGGTTCTGTGACTAAGATCTACAAGCGAGAAATAGTGGGAACCGTTGATAGTGTAGGGAAAGAAGGGGCAAAGGGTAGATTTGTAGCCAACTTATTATACCTTTATATTATAGTTCGAGAAAATTTACAAGATATGATGGGAGTGTATGCAGGGTTAGGCTTTTCTAATATTTGTGGGCAGCGCACTTAATGCACTGGTTGCTCTGGCCTTCGCCTCCACCCGCACCTTTGAACATTGGAAACGTTCGTCACACCAACAATTCCTGACTGTTTTTTTTGGGAAGCCATATTTAATAGTTTGTAAAGAACTGAGTATGCACGCATCAAGACCGAATCCTGCTTTTTATACAATCACCCTCCCAGCTGGAACAACACATCTCACAGCATCCTCTAATGGCGTAAATCTCTCATAAACTCATCAACAGTCCAATTGATCTTCTTGGGGCCATAGCAGGCCAAACATGCTATATTCCTCAAAGACAATAACTCCCTATCTGACCGTTGCATCATACCTGCTTGTAACCTAACTTTTGGTATGCATTAAACGTCCATCTACCACTCGCAGTAAAGCCGCGTCCATTGGGTTACTATGGAAAAGTCCAGAGATTTGCCTAAAGGAGATGCTTCGTCGATCCAATGCGTGATTTTTGCCGTTGGGAATGATCACTTACTAATCGTGGATTGAACATGACGAAAAATCAACGCCGATGCTATCATGTGACGAATTTCTCGGAGTAGAGGAGAGCGATTGGACCGGCCTTGATCGGAGGCGCGATATACGCCATTGGTCAGCATGGGTGATCCATTGGTGCGGGTGAGCAAGTGAAAGCATATAAAAAGCAGGAATCGGCCTTGGTACATGCATACTCTATTCTGAATAAACACCGCGACATGGCCTCCCAACAAACCGTCAAGATCTGCTGCTGTGGCGAGAACTGCCAGTGCGAGCAATGCCAATGCCAAAAGGCCGAAGTGAAGGCCACCTGCTCTTGCAAAGACAACTGCACCTGCGAGAAGTGCAAGTGTACCAAGACTGTTGAAGTACCACCCTGCGAGTGCAAGGGTGGTTGTGAGTGCGTCAACTGCCAGGGGAATAAGCCATCCGGATGCAAATGCGGCGAGGTCAAGAAGAGCAGATGTTGCTGTGAGGACAACTGCAAGTGTTTGACGTGTGAAAGTCAAAGTGGCAAGTGCTGCTGTGATGATAACTGCAAATGCACCAAGTGTCCCGCCCATTAAGTGCGCATCATAGTGTATATCTCCAATACAAACTTTTCTGCATTTGTACTATTAAATTCCGAATCAATAAATCTTACTCGACAACTACAAAATTTGGCATATGCTTGTGTTTACTATATTCTGTAGTTTTATTTTTCAGGCTTGATTGAACTACCAACCGCTAGTGTGTTTCTGCGTCACGTGAGTTTTGATGCGAAATTTCCCACGTATGTAGTCCATATTTCGTGACGTGGTTGTGTGCTCAAATACCAGAGAATCCAGGCGAATATCTAGAGCACTAGGTTTAATCTACTTGGCTTCCTTTCCTCCGCCGCAATAATTCAAAAGAATCTGATTAAGTAAGGTAACGCTACAACTCTATTAGTAATAAAGAAACGGCACAGTGACTCGCTCTGTTCCTGAGTTAACCATGGGGAGTTATTCAACTATCGGTGGATGCACATTCATTTCGTTCAAGCCCATTCTTCTCAAAATATTCCTTGAATCTCGAACCAGTTTGTAAGTTGAGTGTACCGGTGCTTTAAACGTGACTCGACTACCCACGGCATAGTCTCACTGACTGCGTAACCAAAATCAGAGAATAGCCACGATATGTGCCCAAAGGGGTTGCTTCATTTAAAGCTTGCGTTATTTTAGCCATTGGGGAACCTCGGCTGCCAATCACCCATTGGTGTTGATGAAGAATAAGTGCGTGATGTCACGTGATGTCAAATGTAGTGCTTGCATAGAATATTCGGTATGGCGAGATTTACGCCATTGGAGTGATTGACGAGATATGTCGTTCCGGCTTGGGAAACGAATTTATAAAAGCAGGAATCGGCCTTGGTACCTGCATATCCTATCATCATTAAACATTCCAACATGGCTTCCCAACAAACCGTCAAGATCTGCTGTTGTGGCGAGAACTGCCAGTGCGAGCAATGCCAATGTCAAAAGGTCGAAGTGAAGGCCATCTGCTCTTGCAAGGACAACTTCACCTGCGAGAAGTGCAAGTGCGCCAAGGCTGTTAAAGTGCCACCCTGTGAGTGCAAGGGCGGTTGCAAGTGCGTCAACTGCCAAGGCAAGAAGCAATCCGGATGCAACTGTGGCGAGGGGTGCAAGTGCGGCTCCGCCTGTAAATGCGGCGAGGCCAAGAAGAGCAAGTGCTGCTGCGGTGATGACTGCAAGTGTGAGTCGTGCGAAGGCCAAAGTGGCAAGTGCTGCTGTGGTGACAACTGCAAGTGCACCAAATGTCCCACCAATTAGAAGGGCATCATAATGTACATCTACAAAATAGCCATCTACACTTGTACTATTTCATTTCACACCAATAAATTCTACTTCGCAATCATATTGTTTGACGTTTAAGTACCAGCGCGCCAAGACCGTGGAAGTGCCACCTTGTGAGTGCAAGGATGGTTGTAAGTGCGTGAGATGGCAGGGTAGGAAACAATCCGGATGCAAATGCGGCGAGGCCAAGAAGTACAGGTGCTGCTGCGGGGGAGACTGCCAGTGCGAGTCATGTGAAGGCCAGAAGGGCGAGTGCTACTATGGTGACAGCTACAAGTGTACTAAGTGTCTCACTCTTTAAACTTCCACCGTAAAGTATATCTCAAATTAGCATTTTACACTGTACTATGATATTCCCAACTAATAGATCTCTCTTGACAATCACTCCTTGTGCAATATTCCGGTGTTCCGCATACTTTTTAGTCTAGTCTCCATCAGGCGCCGTTGAATCGCTAACTTCATTATCCCATTCAGAAACTAGAAGGACGCAGTGCGAGAATCTTCACATGTATCAATGATGATTATTTCACTGTTTAGTTGATTCATACCTTAGGAGATCGGTAAAATGCTGAGACAATAGTGATGTGATAATGTTGAATTGTACATTTACGACTTTACATACCTCTCCAGGTTGCAACTTGCTTGGAATGGCTGCTTTATTGATCCCTTGCGTTATTTTAGCTATTGGGGAATGCACCAACCATTGGTCCGACACTACAAGATTTGTCATGCTCTTGCGTTTACTTGATTGTATGATTCTTGTCACGATTCCGTTTCTGAATCAAGTGGGTGAAGTGTGTATCTGAAGTCCATATATCGTGATATGGTGAGTGTTAAAGAATCACAGAATCCAGGCGAATATCTTGATGGTTCGGGGTTAAAAGGGTCACCGAACTCCGCTTTCTCCCCTCCGCCGCTATACTTCAAAAAGAATCCAGTTGATCTGGGTGATTCTGTACCTCTATTATTTATAAGGTAATGGCGCAGTGACTTCCACTGCTTTGGAGTATTACTCAATTATTGGTGGGCGTATATTCATTTCGTCGGAGTTCGCTCTCGTCAGGTTACTATGGATCGGATATTCCCCGTATGTACAATACCTGAAACCAGCTTGTAGCTTGAGTGCTTAGGCGCTTTCACTACTCGTGGCATGGCCTCAATTGATGCGCAATCATAACCAGAGAAAAGCCAAGATATTTGCTTAAAGGAGCTGCTTCAATTAACGCTTGCGTTATTTTAGCCACTGGGGAACGTCAGCTGCGAATCACCAATGGATATTGATGATGACGATTTGGGTGGCATCTCGCGTGATGTAATTTCTGAGCCGGAGAGTGGAGTCTTTGAATAGAACATTTGGTGCAGCGAGATTTACGCCATTGGGAGGGAATAGTGAGATGCGTCGTTCCGACTTGAAAATGA
Source organism: Basidiobolus meristosporus CBS 931.73 (assembly GCA_002104905.1). Classification (NCBI taxonomy): domain Eukaryota; kingdom Fungi; phylum Basidiobolomycota; class Basidiobolomycetes; order Basidiobolales; family Basidiobolaceae; genus Basidiobolus; species Basidiobolus meristosporus. Next base: position 104,404 of record MCFE01000202.1, on the reverse strand, counting down.
ATTTATAAAAATCTGGAATCTGGCTTGGAATTTGCATACTCTATCATCAATAAACTACTCAACATGGCTTCCCAACACACCGTCAAGATCTGCTGCTGTGGCGAGAACTGCCAGTGCGAGCAATGCCAATGCCAAAAGGTCGAAGTGAAGGCCACCTGCTCTTGCAAGGACAACTGCACCTGCGAGAAGTGCAAGTGCGCCAAGACTATTAAAGTGCCACCCTGCGAGTGCAAGGGCGGTTGCAAGTGCGTCAACTGCCAAGGCAAGAAGCAATCCGGATGCAACTGTGGCGAGGGGTGCAAGTGCGGCTCCGCCTGTAAATGCGGCGAGGCCAAGAAGAGCAAGTGCTGCTGCGGGGACGACTGCAAGTGCGAGTCGTGCGAAGGCCAAAGTGGCAAGTGCTGCTGTGGTGACAACTGCAAGTGCACCAAATGCCCCACCCATTAAATGCGTATTACAATGTATATCTCCAAAGTAACCCTCTACACTTGTACTATTTCATTCCACACCAATAAATTCTACTTTGCAATCATAGTATAAATGAGCAATCACCAGTGTTCTCAGTTCTTAATGGAGTGATTCAAGGCTCTGTGCTTGGTCCTATGCTGTTTGCCATCTTCCTGAATGACTTCCCAAGACTCTCAGCTGACTGCCTGGTTACTCTCTTTGCTGATGACATCAGAATATCCTCCTCCAATGTGCAACAAAACTCCCAGACCATCCACCAGTATCTGCAGAAGAATAATCTCCAGCTTTCCATTGCAAAGACAGTACCTTTGGGCTGTCCTATCAACTTAGAGAACTGCACACTACCTGCTCATGTTTCTGCTGCATATCTTGGCTTTCCTTTCCTTCCTACTGGACTAGACTCTGGAGCACACCTGAAGAAGAGAATCATCCTGGCAAGACAGGCACTCCACAAGCTACTGGCTGTTACTCCTCCTACAACTTCAGCTCCCAGCTGCCTCCTTCTACTCAAGCAGTTTGTCTTCCCTTTACTGGAATTTGGCTTACCACTTCTCTCTCTTACCTCTAGAGACTGCACTAAGCTCAACAAGCTTGCAGTCTGGTGCATTACATCCCTGGTGCCTCATCTGCCTGAATGCCCCTACAGACATGCTATTCTTGGTGCTTTTGGGTTTATGCCCTATATGATCAGACTACTCTACCTTAGAACCAGATTATGTCTCAGACTTCACCACTGCAACTACCCACTGATCAAGGCCTGAAAGAGAACACACTACACTACACTTTCCAAATTCCTATCAGCTACACACTCTTGTATCAAAGCTGCAACAGTAGCACTGGCTTCTTTACTTCAACTGAAATAAAGATTTCACCTATTGGAGAATGTCTCCCCCCTAACTATCTCTCCCCCCCCCCGACTACATCCATTAATGTTGCTGACAAATCATTCTTATCCCCCTTGCTACCCCCCTAGCTGCTGAGCAGTGTCTTGAGCACTAAAGGGCTATTATTTCTTCCTATTAAGCTACCAAACAATCCCTTCAGCTATACACTCTTGTTAGAAAGCTACCACAGTAGTGCTGGCTTCTTTATTTGTACTGAAATAAAGACTTCACCTTTTGGTGACTGTCTCCCCCCTGAGTTAATATGTAAAACCACTTAATCTACCTGTCCTTGCAATCACTTTTAATAACTTCAAGACTCATGCATCTGAAAATACTACCAATGTGCTTAATAAGTTATCAAGTGAGAATTCTGTAGTCGTCTTGTTCTCCCATTCACCTCCATAGTTTCCTAACTCTTATAACAAGATTTGTGTGATAGCTCTTTTCCTTGAACTTGATTTCAACAGTTAGAACTGCAAATATTAGTTCTGAGTCAAGAGCTGAGGGTTATAGTGTCTTCAAGTTTTGAGGTTCACAAACAAGTTGCTCATTTTATAGCAGCTTGAATGACTTAAGCTAGATTTTATACCCCCCAGCCAGCTTTTTTCTTAATTCTTGATTCATGGTAAGGATTGCACCATCTAGCCTTGAGCAGTATCAAAATCTCAGATATGTATTTGCATTTAAGGATGTGTTTTGACTCACAAACACTGCTAGAAGCCATTGGTACATTATGGACTACTTAATCCGGTCTCCAGACCACTCATTCACCAAGTGTCATTTCTACAAACAATTTCCAAGCATTTTTTACTTTTGCAACAAGTCTATACTTTAAGCTGTAATTGAGCTTTGTAGCATTACCTTCTGTGATATTTTCAGTGTATTAAAGTGTCTTTTACATACAGATAATTGTTTGTCAACAATAAGCATGATTGGCTAAAATACAGGAATGCTTGGATTTAATCAATCATATTCATGGAACTCGGGTTAACATTAAATATAGTTGAAGGGTATATGTAGTCATTTCCAAATAAGTGATCATATATTAAATTGTCAATATATATACAGATTGAGGACAGATTAGGGATGATATATTAACAAGATATTAAGCTACAGAGTTGGTATTAATTTCGGACTGGAGATATCTCGGCGGGGCCTCCATAACAGATGGGGCAGGTGGATTGTTAGCGGCTTCAGTGTATGCCGGTGGAGGAATGACGATCTCGATATCGTCGCTGGTAGTCAAGGTAGGGGGAGAACCAGCTTCATTGCCAAGGTGTACACTTGAAGGGATGGCTACCTCACCATTTCTCACTGTATTTTGGGGCATGGGATTAGCAGGTACGACGACCCCTCGCTCAACTCGTGGAACTGAGGTAGGAAAATCGGTATGGAACAACTCCTCCTTTCTGCATTCTTGAATTAACAGCATTACTCACAACGAACTACTCAAAAATTAGACTAGATTACTTACTTTTGAATAAAGTTATGATGACCAAATCTACAACAAATAGGGCAATTAGAGCCAAGATCGGATTCATCGAAATGCTGATTGTCTAGCTGAACGGATGGTTTATATAGGTATCGCATCGTGCTTGTTTTAGATATCCAGCCCTTGGCATGCTGGAAAACTACTGTGTAACGCGGTGTTAGGTCACTTTCCTATTTGATATCTCAATAAGGTTCGATGAGACATTCCAAAATATGAAATTCCGAAGGCGTTCTGTGGATGGCCTGTACGGGAATGGCCTGTACGGGAATGGCAGTGATCAGATCAATACCTTTTCATATGACTTTGATCCATCGACCAAGGGATGAGAACATAATATATACACGCGAAACTTGAAGCATTTACTCTTCATATCTCACAAAATCAAGGATGCAGATATATTGACGGAATTACCGCTGCTATGTGCATTGCACTGTTAAGGCTCCATATTTAATCAATACCAATAAGCGGCATGTGAGTACTATGTATAGAGGTATTTTGGTTTTTAGATCTCCGCTTTGTTCGAACCGTTCATTACTGAATTCACTCATTTGTTCATATCTCAAAGACTTCAGTCATGTATTGGTGAGTTCTTCCATAACTCAAATATAAAGCTTTGCTAAAACTTGATGTTCAGAGCCATTATCATGTAGAATACATGTTGGGTATGCATAGTGCCAATCCAAAGATTATTTGGTGGGAAGCCAACTATTAGCCATCCATTCCCTGGATGCAGATTTTTGATTCAAAGGCATAATCTTTGCATGTTGCTCTTATCAAGCTTTATCGAACTATGTATACTAATGTACATTTTATCAGAGAATCGTCCCTCTTTCTTTTATATATCCCAATCAGCCTCAGGCACTCGCTTCTACACTGGATTTACTCGATCTACAATAGTCCTCAAATAGCAACTTGGACGGTTCATATCTGATTTGTTGTATGAGAAGGAAATGCTTAGCCGTTACATAGGTTGGTAGCTATGAACAGATAACGCAATGGGATGTTTATGAGCAAACTATAGAAAAAGAATAAATCCACTTGGAGCTCATGTTTTATCCAATTCAGGCATTGAGACCCACCGGGATACTAACATATGTGTCATAAATCTGGCCATGGCTTTTGACAGTTGAGAGTAAACACATGACTACCGAGGAAGTTTCCGAGTAATTGTGGCTGGCTATTACGGTAGATAGCCGAATTGTAAGGTATTATCGATTCCATTGAACTGCTTTTGGAGAATGTGAGCACCTGGAACGATCATAGAGTAGGCTGATGTGACGTTAATCTAGCATTAGGATCTTGATTCATCATTGTGATGCTGGTAGAGATAGCTGCGACAAGGTTTATATACATTTATTTAACAGAAAGTCCCGCTTAACTCTGTATACATGCGGTGGTGTGGTTAAGGTACATGAGAACGAATTAAACAATGATTAGATGGACTAGCGTTGGTCATCAATCCCCAGAATTAGTGTGAATCAGGATCAGCCTGGCTTTGAGGATGGGAATGGCCGTAGGGCGAGTCATTAGTGGGGGTAAAATAGGCAGTCGGTGGAATGGTGATGGCCTCTGCGTATGGGGGTGGCGAGGTGGCCATCTCTGGATTCCTCCTTGCTAGCGAAACAGGTGGCCGACTGTACGGGATTGTCTCTTCCTCATCTTTGGAAGGATATTAGTTACCGCATGCCAAAACACTGCCACAAGAAACTTACCTTCAGTGCGAGACCGGGTCCGGATACAAGCGAATAGTTTCCCCAGAATACCCACAAAGATAATGACTAACACGATCAGTATTAATGGGTGCATCATGAGTCGAACTGGATAAGTGAACAAGTTATTGAGGGTTAACAACAACTGGAAATGCTTTATATATACTTACATAATAGATTGTTGGCGTTCCGGGGAGGGGCGGGAGATACATTTATATTCAGCAATCCACACCCCTCCAAAGGCAAATGTGTACTTGTAACCGACTGTGTGAATCTTTTTTGGACCAAAGAATGTGGAAAATACTTGTGTAATGTCTGCTGTGAGGATACCACTCGCCAATAATGACAACTAGGGGCATTGGACGGTACTCTCACAAAACTAGACTGATTGAATTCATGTTACTTTATCGATGGTTTCCGAGTGAGCCACAGTGTGTTCTGGTTTATGGCCTGTATCCTACAAAACATCACATTCGCCTGGCCATTGGAATTCGGAGCAGTGCACACGTGTAGGTTTATTAGTTAATGTAGCCCACTTTCATCAACATCAGTTTGGATACCATCCACTCGGTTGTCCATGCCCCAGCTACTGATCCTCTCATTGGGTGGTGGGAGATGCTCTCTAATGCACGTGTATTTTCGCGGATTCCGACTTGCTCAACGATTTAGCCAAATCCAGATGATGTGCCACAGTGCGCCATTTCCAGTGAAATTTAGGTTTTAGCAAATATCCAGTAGCTTATATTGGTGTAGTTGGGGTTTCAACAGGCTATACGAACTGGCTGTCACATGATCCTCTAGACGCGTTTTCGGTCTGACCTTGGATTTGAAAAGATTCCGTTGACTGAAATTTGATGCGCTAGGGACGAAATTGGTTTGCGATATTTGCTTCTTGTCTAGCATTTGTAAAATATGATACACCACTTTGCTCAACGTTTAACTGTAGGTCTACTGAGAGGTGCTGCATTGATTGTTTGGGTAAGGCCTTCGAAAACAAACTGTTGGAGTGTGCGGTACAAGTCATGGAAAAGAAAGGAAAAGCTTCAAACTTTGCGCACAACCTCCAAAGTTAATTTCTGACCCACAGATAAATATAAATTGGTTGCGTATAAACCATTAGATGCATCACTATCCCTGACAGAAGCATTCCATCAAGTGGTAGGAAAAATACCCTGAATCCAAGTTTTGCTCAAACAAGAACTCTGATATTTTGAGTCCATGGTTACAAGAAACTGCCCTGTGCACATTGACTGTCAGTATTACTGCCCATACACATAATTTACTATGTGCCCATTGATAATCAGGAATATTGGGAGCAAATATGAGTGCAATCAATTACAAAGCCATCCAAATTGGATTTCCATGTATTGCATTTTCACATCTTTCTTGCATATCAATCAGAATTAAATATCTATGGGGGAATCTTGCTCTAATGCTTTATAGTGAAGGGAGGTATCCACACCCAAATATATATCAACTGGGCACTGCAATAAAAAACACCCTTTGTTAAAGTTGTCATACCTATTTATCAATACTGAGAACATTCATATTTAGACTTCAAGTGAATGCTGGCAAAATACTGACCATGTTAATATTGTTATTGTTGTAAAAGTTTGTAATTCCACCTAAATATTCACCTAACTTAGTCACTTAGATCATAACCTTCCAATCCTAAGGAATACTGACCAAATTCCTTGTTGGGATTTACTTGGAATATCTACCCAGAACATGAATATTAGATAAGTTGTCCAAATAGCCCCAAACTTTGCACACATGTTCTTGGGACCTTCCCTAACCTATTCTACGTGTTTGTAATGGCAAGACCATGTAAAAGTATAAATACAACTTTTACATTCAATAAATCATTAAGTGAAAACCACATAATCTACTTGTCCTCCCAATTACTTCCAATATCTCTAAGACTCTGATAACAGTCAAAACTCAACCAAATCAAGTGAGCTTAGTGCCATCTGAAAGCCCTGACTTTCCTTATCTGTCTATGATTGGCAGTCTGATGTATAACATGCTTGGAACATGTCCAGATATCCCATATTCAGTGGGAGTTTTCAGCCAGCATAATCAGAACTATGGATTTGATCATATTGCAGCAGTTAAGCAGATTGTTGGATGCCTAAAAGGAACTGCTGATATCTGCTTAAGATACACTTGTAAGGATTCAGAACAGGATCTTGTGGGATACTCTGATGCTGATTGGGGACAGAATTTGGAAGACAGAAGATCCACCACTGGATATACCTTTCTTTACTGTCAAGGAGCAATTTCATGGAACTAAAGAAAGCAACCAACTGTAGCACTTTCCACCACAGAGGCAGAGTATACGGCAGCCAGTGAAGCTACAAAAAAAGCAATGTGGTTAAGAAAGCTTTTTACAGATTTCGGCCTATGTCACAAAACACCTATTACTTTATTTCAAGATAATCAAGGATGTATACAATTAGGTAGAAATCCAACTTTTCATGCCAGAACCAAGCACATATTAGCCATCACTGACTAAGAGTACTATCAGTATCACTGTCTCGATGAATGATGACATATTACAACTATAGCTATATGCAAGTTTGAATATCTTAGGTCAAAGTTAGGGCTAGTCAGTATGAACATTTAGCCAAGTGGGAGTGTTGTAAAAATTTGTAATTCCACCTAAATATTTACCAAACTTAGTCACTTAGATCATTACCTTCAAGTCCTAGAGAATACTGACCAAATTCCTTGTTGGGATTTACTTGAATTATTTTCACCAAAATACCAGGTATCCAGAACATGAAAATTCTCAAAGATGTCCAAACACCCCAAACTTTGCACACATGTTCTTAGGACCTTGCTTAATCTATTCTACATGTTTGTGATGCCAAGATCATGTAAAATTATAAAGACTACTTTTACATTCAATGAATCATTAAGTGAAAACCACATAATCTACTTGTTCTCCCAATAACTTCCAATATCTCCAAGATTCTTACAACAAATTAAACTCTTTCTACCTTATGTAAGATATATGGATCTTCCATTGTATTCAACATTTCTTCAGAATCTTTGACTTCCTCTTGGAACAGTTTATCCTTCTTGCACTTGAAACATTCATAAAAATGATGGCCTTCTTTTTTGCAATTATAACATATGTTGTGTTTCACGGAATATTCTTTGGTTTTTTTCTTATTTTGGTCCAATGTTTTAGCAAATTCTTGTACTTCTTTTCTATCAGCCGGGATATTGCCAAACATAAACTGGTCATATCTTTCTGCCACCATATGTGCTTCTCTAAGCATTTGTGGCTCACACAACTCTGCTTCTTTTCTTATTGATTTTTTAAACACAAACATAACAATCAAGTATCTTATCCTTGGAGATACTGTCAATAGCCAACAGCAGGTTCTTGAAGTGGTTAGTATAACTACTATCTCTTTATTTTTGGACTAACTTAGCAAGTTTATCTCTGGCTTGCTTTGTTGCTGTTATTGGTTTAAACTCTGTTACTAATTCTTGTTTGAATTCCTTCCACATCTCAATTTCATCTTCATGACCTTCCTTAGACCTTCTTAAATGAGATCTCCACCACAATAATGCTTTTCCTTGGAGCAGACTTGAAGCATATTCAACTTTCTGAGACTTGTTAACATTTGTGAACTTCATATACTTTCCAACTTGAAATGTCCATGAGTCCACATTTGATTTTCCTTCATAAGTTTCAGGCTTTGTCAGCTTTGCCTGATTAGATCCCAGACTCCCATAAGCCTTCGAAATATCTTCTTTTGTAGGCAAATCTTCTTGTGCACTATATTGCACCTTTGGCCACTGGTTCTCTTTCTTGAATTCTTGTAATTACTCCCTTTGCAATGCATTTTAATCTTCACCAGGGCTACCACCTTTAGTACTTTTACTAGTACTCATCTTCTCTTCTTTTTTTCAGAGGATGTTCAAATACATTGCTGCTACCAAATGTTATGATATTCAGGTCCGGTTCTCCCACTTTTCTGGTGTAACAAGGTCTGTCTTTTATTCTTAGCGCTGGATCTGCTTATAACACAATTCACGATTGCTTGCATATACTATGTTTCAAGTTTGCCCAACAGTGAGCATATATTCAAGCATCATTACACAGTGACATAACTATATATGTCGTGATCATCTGTATGTTCTCGTCGGGTTTCAGACTATTGTAACAATATACAAGGTGAGATGGCCGAGTGGTCTAAGGCGCTGCGTTCAGGTCGCAGTCTCTTCGGAGGCGTGGGTTCGAACCCCACTCTCATCATTTTGATATTTCCTTGAACGACTGATTGGTAATCTCCCCAGCAAAATATTTCCGATATATCACTAATGTAATTTCCCATTCCGGACCTTTACAATACTGCTGTGTAGCATCAGTAATCAAAATCCACGTGAATCAGCGATAATATCCCATCAACCAAGATATTCTGTCGAACATTGCTCACTAACTAACCATACATTTTGCTCACCAAGGTTGGTAGATGTAAACTATTGATATGGTCAGGCAGTTAGAAGATAATTTGTAGTGACTAGATCGTGGAATAAGCAGCGCTACGGATAAATTCCTTGATATCAAATCGGGTTGCATAGGGCAAGGGAAAATAGATCCATATATGGATAATACTTCCGGGAGCCCCAACTATAAATTAGAGAGGTTGGAAAGCTATCATCATCAATTACAATTTCAATTTGAACAACTTTCTTATGACCGTCCAAAGATACATTACAAGAAAAGTCAAGGCAATCGCACAGTCAGAAGGGGATGGAGCTACAGTAAGAAGGAGTATAGGAACAAGTGAGCTCAAGAACTTCGATCCTTTCCTGATGCTGGATGAATTCATGGTCGAGCCTCCAGCTGGATTTCCGGATCATCCACATCGAGGCTTCGAGACCGTCACCTACATGCTTGAGGGAATAGTAGCACATGAAGATTTCGCGGGTCACCAAGGGAAAATAGGCCCCGGCGATCTTCAGTGGATGACTGCTGGGCGTGGTATTGTCCATGCTGAAATGCCACAAACCAAGTGTCGCGGTCTCCAGCTCTGGGTCAACCTTAGCGCAGCCGATAAAATGTGCGAGCCTAGATACCAGGAATTGCTAGATAAGGATATCCCCAAAGTGTCACCACCAGGTGTCAATGCAGTGATCAAGGTCATTGCCGGCCATTCATTTGGGATCAATAGTCCGGTGGTCACCAAAACTCCAACCATGTACCTGGACTTCAAGGTTGAGAAGAACTCGAAACTCGAACAAACTATTCCGGAAAGTTACCAAGGCTTCCTATATGTATTGGAGGGAGAGGGTTACTTCGGGGCAAAGAACACTCTTGGGAAAGCCCACCACACGTTGACCCTCAGTGAGAAAGGAGGAGCTATCAGCATAGAAACTAAGCAAAGCTCGGTCCATTTCGTACTAGTCGCAGGTGAACCCATCAAGGAGCCTATTGTCCAATATGGGCCATTCGTTATGAATCACTCTAGTGACATTCAACGAACATTTGTTGACTATCAGTTGGGAATCAATGGCTTTGAACGAGCTCGAACATGGCGCTCAAAAATTGGTAACCGCCGTTGAATTCAATACCCCCTTGTACTTTTAGCCGTACCTTGATTAAATAGATCAGCTTAATCGGAATCTAAACCATTTTGTTAATCGGGCCTTTGAATAAATTTGTTTATTTATGCAACATCGAGATGACTACCCCAATTATACGCAACAAGCCAAATACCGTATTATCGAAAGTCTTGGGCGCAAGCAACCGACAATTGACAGGTCGAATGGCCGTGGTCTTGGGAAAAGAAGCTTGGTTGGAATTCAATCAAATCCTAATCAGAATTATGACACAAGTCTAGGGAAGATAGCATCTAATTAATACATAATCAGAGCGAGTCTTGTGACTAAACCCTCACTCAGAAAGCTGGCGCCAGGTATGGAAATATTACTGACACTTGCGGCACTTGGTCTAATCCGAAAAACCGTTTCGAATTAGCCACCTGCAATGAATGGAGGTGGGAATGGGAACTCTCTTTGTGTAAGGGAACTTGAAGAATCCCACCCATTAAAATGGCTGATCAGGATATCAAACAATCGGAATCTCGTATTTTCAGCCCAATCATCTGCAGACAATATCATGTGGGATCGTGAAGGCTAGTGATATCATCAGCATTCTCTTTCAAATGCATGGCGTTATAAATACGACGTGGTCAGCCCGAGGTTTACCAACATCCTTCCCGCTTCTTTGGTTGATATGGTCGACGCTAAGCAATTCCGTTATAACTCTAAAATCAACAACCGCAAGGTTGCCAAAAACCTTGGTGTCGACTCTGGCGTCATCTACTTGAAGGGGCACGTCAACACCGTCAAGTTCGACAGTGACACTGTGAGTATTTGCACAAGCGCACCCAGGTTTTTGAAATAGTGCTAACCACCTTCCAACAGGAAATGCCTTTCGATCAGGACCCCTATTTCTTCTATATGACCGGTGTTGAACAGCCAGGATACGAGTTCCTCTATGACATCGGCAACGACAAGGCCATACTTTTCGCCCCACGAATCCCCGAAGACGATATCGTGTGGATCGGTATGCCTGAAACCAATGAGGAGCTCAAGGAGAGATATGACGTCGACGAGGTCAGATATGCTGACACCTTGACCGCCACCGTGAAAGAGCTCTCACCAAAGTGCGTGCACGTCTTGGCCAACACTGATACTTCGCTGTTGGGCGAATATCAAAGTGGCGCCGACGACAGCAAGCTCCTTGAGGCACTCCAGGAGGCACGCATGTTCAAATCGGAATTTGAGCTCGAAATCATGAGAATTTCTAGCAAGATCTCCAGCGAGGCTCATGTGAGTCTCATGAAGAGCATCAAGCCTGGTATGAATGAGCGTGAGCTTCAAGCGTTGTTCGAGTACGAGTGCAATCGTCGTGGCTCGATGCGCCAATCCTACCTCCCCATCATGGCATATAGCAAGAACGCGGCCACTTTGCACTATGGTCGTAACAACTGCGACATGCCTGATGGCAATCAATTGTTTTTGGTAGATGCTGGAGGCGAGTACCACAGATATGCCTCAGACATCACCCGTACCTTCCCCGTTGGTGGTAAGTACACTGATGATGCCAAGACCATCTACAGCATTGTCTTGGATATGCAAAAGCAAGTGCTGGCTGCCTTGAAGCCCGGTGTCCAGTGGGAAGATATGCACCGTCTTGCTAGCCGCATTGCCTGCGAGGGCCTTATCAAGTGCGGCATTCTCAAGGGTGACGTTGAGGAATTGATTGCCCATTATGTTCCAGCAGCATTCTATCCCCACGGGCTCGGCCACTCCATTGGCATCGACACCCATGATGTTGGTGGCTATCCCAAGGGAGTAGAAAGAATCAACGAGCCCGGTATCCGCTATTTGCGCATGCGCCGTGAGTTGAAGCCAGGCATGGTTGTTACCGTGGAGCCTGGAATCTACTTCTGTGATGCCATCATCGAGCCTTTTCTGAAGGACCCCAAGACCGCCAAATTCTTTGACATCCCCACCCTCGACAGGTTCCGCAAGGTCGGTGGTGTCCGTATCGAAGACAATGTAGTGATCAAGGAGGACTCCATTGAGAATCTTACCACCGCACCCAAGGAAATTGCGGAAATTGAGGCCATCATGGCATCCGCCTAAATACTGGTTATTTATTCCATCGCAGCAACTCATTCCCAACCGCAATCCCAGCCATCCCAGCCATCCCACCATTGTTGAATCTGTAAATAAAGAACCTCATGGTCACTAAATCAAATTGGCACAACTCGTTTAAACAAAGAATCACCAACCGGATCAGGATCGATGGGCGACACGCGTTTGCGCAAGGGATCCCATGCAACACAAGACTCATCCCTATTTTTGAATTCGAGATTGGGGAGCTTAATGACTGTGATTAGAAGTAACCGGTTCTATCCACTGCACGATCTCGCGTGATCGACCCATATATAAGTCCCTGATTTGCCCCAAGTGAGCGATAAACCTCTCTTCTCTTTTGATCCCAATTTATTCCTTCCCCTCTCTTCCCCAACAGTAGTATATCAACATGTCCGGCCGTGGTAAAGGTGGTAAAGGATTAGGAAAGGGAGGAGCCAAGCGTCATCGTAAGATTCTTCGTGATAACATCCAAGGTATCACCAAGCCAGCTATTCGTCGTCTGGCCCGTCGTGGTGGTGTCAAGCGTATTTCCGGTCTCATCTACGAAGAAACCCGTGCCGTGTTGAAGATTTTCCTCGAGAACGTTATTCGTGACGCCGTTACCTACACCGAGCACGCTAAGCGCAAGACCGTCACCTCCCTTGATGTTGTGTATGCATTGAAACGCCAAGGACGTACCCTCTACGGTTTTGGAGGTTAATCCAAAGGATAGTGCTGCCTTGTTTCTGTATATATACTCACTTCTACCCACACCATCGTGCGTAATGAAGCCGCCCAATTTCATCGAATGAATGCAATCTTTTCTGTTTTTAATTTTAAATAAATCGTTGCTGCAGTTGGAAGATCCAATTGCATTTCAGAAGTATCTCCATGATGAGTAATAGGCGGGAAATTGGTGCTTGGTGGGGAGAAGTGGTGTAAGGTTGGAATTCGCTTTCTCAGTAATTAACACAAGAAGCAATCAAATGCCCTTCGTATGGATATAGCAACCTCTCCACTTTATTGATGGCTAACGTTGGACTCCTCAAACTCGTCGTCGATGGCGAAGATGCCTGAGGTAGCGTCGTTGTCAAAGTCCTCCACGGGTGGTTGAGGTGAGATGATATCTCGGTCCTCATCAGAATCAGCGAAGGGCTCAACATCTCTGCTGAAAGATTCTGTTGGCTCAGCTCCTTCATCTATCATTACTTCCGACAGCAGGTGTTGAAAATCTTCCTGTTCTAGTTGGTTACCGGAGTTGACTCGGCGTAGTTGATAGGCTCCGGTTGGGACCAGACGACTGCTGCGCCTATAACATATGTATATTCCAACCGAGACGAGCACGGTGACTAGAGCAGACTACAAATGGGGAAAAGTGAGGTTCTGTGACCAACCGCCAGGGGAAGAATGAGGGCTGCTACGTACCAAGATGAATAGCGAAGTCCAGGACGTCTCCGTAGCCATTTAATATTTCCTTTTCTTGTATGAAACGGGCTCCTTGGTAATCTTAGAGCGGAAGGTTTGGTTGACCCCTAGAAAGTGCTATTGAAATGTACGTCGTATATTGTAAAGGCCGCAAGTCTGTGGTGCATACACTATGGGTATCCAAGTGGTAAGATATTCTTGCCGGCGGCTTCCAGGTCAGTTCTTCTCCAGGAGCTCGCCTTTCAATGCTCGCACCAGCGTTCCCCTAATACGGATACCAATACTGGCAATGAGGTTGATAAACCCTGACGTCAACCATGATTTCTCTACATCCCACACAACCCATGCCAAAATGATCGGAAAGCTCATGGGGATTCTGGAACAGGATAATTGAGAAGTGCGGTTTCTTACACTCGCCCGTGTTTCGACCGGAACCATGCGCTGAAACCTAATTTGGAGGCGGTTTGGCTTGACATCGTTTCAAGAGACTCGTTGTAACCGGTCCGCGTTCTCCGTGCCCAATGTCAAACATCTGAACTGATATAAGGAGCCCTTTGGCTGCTAAATCCATTTGGACTTCTTCCCAATACTATCCAATCACCGACGTTTTCAAATGATGCTCCGACTCACCATTGGCTCTCTCCTTTGTCTATATATAGCATCCTCAGTCTTAGCCACAGAAGACCATTCCGGGGTGAATCTCCAGAAAAGAGGCTTTGGTGTTTCAAAACGAGCATGGAACGGCGGCCGAGATGTTTACAGCTATGGATATGGGGATGACGATGACGATGACGGTGGTGAGAGTGAAGGCGAGGACGAGGGCGATCAGGGAGACCATGACCATAGCTATGAGAGCGGGGACTACGAGCGTGGCTTCGAAGAAGGCAGGAGAGCCGCCTATAAGGAAGGCTACGAGGATGGCAGAGACAAGGGATATTGGAAGGGGTTCGCCAAGGGCTCGGTTGAAGGGCAACGCGAAGGGCAGCAAAATGGAAAGGCTGATGGTGTTCAGAGTGGCGTGGACGATGGGTACTGGGAAGGGTTTTCGGAGGGTCAGAGCGACGGCGAGACCAGGGGTAGGAAGCGTGGGTTTAATAATGGCCATAGAGCAGGGAAGAAATATGGATATGCTAACGGTTATGGATGGGGATTGTCTGCAGCCAAAGCTTGGCACGGAGGAAAGAGTGGTTACTAGACAGGCTGGAGAATATGCAGGGCGAAACCGTCAACACTGGACTAGACAAGTATGGCTAGATGATGGTTGATGGGCTTCAAGTGTGGCTAGATGGTGGTTGATGGGCTTCCTACCACATATTATAGATGCTTATACCTTTTCTATAGAGTCATCCTACGCATATGGAAAGGTAGTCACAACAATAATAAACCACATGTCTGGGTTACAGTTGATAACACCAACAAAGGATCAAACACGATACATGGCGGAGTATATATATTCCAGAATACAGTGACACATTCGTCATCCGCAGCATTGATTGGCTCACAATGAGAGCCTATTTTTTTTCAAACTAGCTGGCAGATTGAAGAGCGAAGAAAACTTTTTGACTCGTCTCTGCTCCGTGCTCACTGAACCAAAAGTTTCTCGACGAGTTTAAACCACAAAAGCTGCAGCTTATGGTAAGTCTATAGAAATAAACCAAAATATCCCCACGCTATCTACATGTCCACAATTCCAGACCAACCCAGGAACCTGATTTTCCCCCTTCTGCACTGCCATTAACCGCTTCCTTTGTCTACTGAAGTATCATCCGGAAGACTCTCCGAGCAGTGCTGAGCTGGCGGCTGCTTACGAACAAGAGGCTTTGGCTCTTGAACGGGAGGCTTCGGAGCAACATATCATCTCGGCTTATGACGAGCAAGGGATCGCTGTTCAACACCACGTCTTGAGCCACTCTCCCGACACCTCAGAGCACTCAGAGCTATCTCACCTGCAACATGATGAGGTTGCTCAAGGTGTGTTGCATTCACATATTAAAGATGAGGTTGATGAGATATCTGTAAGTTGCGACCCCCACTTGCCTTCAGAGATACTAGCTCACTAAATAACGGGCCTATTGCTAGCTGCACCCGGATGACTTTTCAACCATGAATCCTTCGATATTAGCTAATCTGGACACAAACCTTCAGACGCTTGCTGGCCTCGTCAGCCTGCCGTCTACGGGCAGCTCCCTCTCCTCCATCCACTCACAATCCGAAGCTTCCCTGATGATCACGTCGACCATTCCTTGCAAAAGGAAGGACAGACAACGGTGTGCTTGGACCCCGGAGGAAGATAACCTGCTTAGGTTAGCGGTTCAACTGTATGGCGATAAGACCGAGAAATGGGCGAAAATCGCTGCATGTGTGCCAGGTCGGACCAACAAGAACTGCCGAAAAAGATGGTTCCATTCACTAGACCCCAGTCTACGCAAAGGTGCTTGGACGCCCGAGGAGGACGAATTGCTTCGCCAAGGGGTTGAGCGCTACCAAGGGCAATGGAGTAAGATCGCCGAGGCGATCCCGGGACGTACAGATGATCAATGTGCCAAGCGCTGGAGGGAAAGTTTGGATCCGGCGATCGACCGAGCGGAATGGTCACCAGAAGAGGACGGGCTGTTGCTGGAGAAGTACGAAGAGCTGGGAAGCCAGTGGCAGAAAATCTCGCAGTTCTTCCCCGGACGCCCAGGTCTGCATTGTCGCAACCGGTGGAGAAAGATACAAAGAAGCATGAATCAGAAGAGCCGGGAAAAGGAGAAATTGACGCAGGCGCTGATGGCACCCGTTGAAAGCAAGCTAACTCAAGATATCCTCAACACCTCGCAGTCCATGGTCACTGCCGACTTCGTTGCCATCTCCCACTCGGACTCGTTGCTTCCGACAGAGTTCCAGTTCGGAGAGCACGAGGGGAAGGCGTATGGCTGCGGGGTCGACAATTGCCTCGCTAGCTTCCTGGATTCGAGCGGACTTTTTTACCATATGAAGGTGTCTCACCCCCGGATAGACCCAGCCCTCCGACCGTATAGATGTGGGCTCCTCGGCTGCAACAAGAAATACAAGAACATCAACGGGCTGACCTATCACATCAAGCACGCGAAAAACACATCCGGCCATGGCAACTCAGGCATGCACGGCGGTCTGGATCAAATCGAAAAGCCGTACAAATGCCCACACGAGGGTTGCGACAAAAGCTACCGGAACCCCAATGGGCTGCAGTACCATCAGACGCACGCGCATGGGCCTGAGGAGGAGGAGATGGAGAAGCCATTTATCTGCTCGGTCGAGGGCTGTGACAAGAGTTATATGAACCCCAACGGGCTGGCGTATCACTTCCGACACGGGCATCCCGAGGTAAGTGACGATGTTCGGTTGGCTTCTTGACAGAAAAGGGACTCACAAACTTCATTGCGTAGCTGCTCGATTCCAGTTACTATGTCGTTTCCGACGAGGCGAGTCTATCGACGGAGCATGAGTCAGTACACCACTCGATCGAGTCCGAGCATACGATACACCAAACGCTAGAGCAGCTCCGTCACCACCCAGGGTTGCAGGAAGAGGAGGAGCAGCTGTCACCGTTACGTTGATTATTTATTGTAAAGAGTCGTAAACAAAATTCTAGATGCGGCAATCGCTATTTTTGTAAAAATAAACTTTGATGATTTCCGAAATCCTCTGGAGGGTGCTGTCTACCGAGTAGCACTGGAGTAGGAGAGCCTGCGAAGGAGTTTGTTAGCTCGCAAGCTTGGTCCGATGCACGGTGAATATGTACCTGGGTCTCGGCATCCCGTGGATTCTCTGCCGAATCCCTGTTAGTCAAAAGAATCGATATCGCCGACCGTACCCAGTGCCTTACCTGTGGCCTTCTGCATCAATCCACGGATCTCGCTGGCGTAGGGCGCAAGATACTTACTGTCGATGGCTTGGATATTGGCTTCGCTCCACACACCGGTCTTGGCGAAAGATACTTAGCGCAAACGAAATGAAGCCCACGAAGTAATGAGCGGCTTACCTGGTTCTCTTTATCCCGAATCAGTAGGTAGAGATAGAAATTCACCCCGTAGACCAGGTGGTTGAGCGATTCCTCGAACGTCCCTAGATGCTCGTGGGAAAGGATCCGCGGAAGGAATTGTTGGAACAGTACTGGGCTGTTGAATAGATGGGTCTGGAAGGGCTGGTGTTATTGGCTGCATTGGCGAGGTCTGCATAGACCAGTCGTACCTTTCCTGAGCTGAAGTCTCGCTCCACACTCTCCTTCAATAGGTTGATGGCTGCCGATTTCATAGTCTCGAAGGGGCAGCTGGAGAGCAGCTCGGTGAGAATAATCGCTCTCAAATCGCTCGTCATGCTCATCAGATGCTGGGAGAGGATCTGGTAAGCCAAGAAGCGAGCCTTGGCGTCAGGCGAGCATGATGCAAATGAGGCGATGGCCTGCGAAGAACGGGAGGTGAGCTTCCAAGTAGAATGGAGTCGAAGTGTCCACATTACCTGGGTCACTTGTATGATGGTACTGCCAAATATCGGCAGAGTGAGGTCCAGGGACTCGTACGAGATGGTTTCAGGCGGGGTGTTTTCCATCAGATGGAAAAGAATCCGAAGTCCTTTATCGTATATGGCTTGATATCTCTCGTCCGGCCTTTGATTTGTAGTTGATACTGCTGAGTATACCGTCTGTTGGAGGTGATCCTTGAAAACTTGCCTACCTAGCCAACAATAGTGTCGCATACTCTATCAAGTACTTGTAGGCTTGCTGATGAGTCATACTGAACGGGATGGTTGGATGCAGAGATGATTTGTCGTCAGCTGGATCCACTTGAGTCCCAAGATAGCATGCAAACAAGGTGGCTACTCCCTCTTCGGAAAGTACTAGCGGTGTTTCGTCATCATCATCTATAGGGTTCTCTTCGTTTAAGGCTCGTGAAGAAGTTTATAATCGACCAAACCAAACTACCTGTGATGGTGAACCCATGGTCCTTACGCAGCAACAACATGTCGAGCGAAAGCTGCATTTTGTGGACAGAGTTCTAGATGAAAACAAGGAGTCAGAGATTCGTACCAAGCGCATTCCCGTCCATATCTCGTAGACTACCAGGATTCGATGCAGTTTGAGTCTGGAGTTCGTGCCAACTTCAACCGCAGGCTGCTCGTGTGCGTAATATCTGGGTTGCTTGTTCATGTGATAGCGAAGGGCGAAATAAAAAGGCGTTGGCTCTAAGTAGTGTTCACAGATTTCCAACAAAACATATGTGAGAAGGTAGTGAAGTCGACCTGCCTCGTCAGAGGGGTTCGGGCTCAGCTCGTAACTCTATTCAACGTGGGATTCTTTAGTTTGTGGGCTACTTGGCGACAGGTAATCGAGTGTTACCAATGCAGTTGCTGGGAGCCGACTGGATAGTGTGTCCACAAAATCTAAAAGCAAATCAACTACCTCCCCAGCTTGTTCGTCTTCAGAAGCTAAGCAGGTAGAGTTCTGTAAGTATACTCAAATGCACCCTGAGCTCTTTATGGCTGTACATACCTAAATTCGCTATCGACCAAGAGACAAACTCGAGGCCCCTTAGTAACGAAGGTAGGGCGGAGGATATGAAGTGAGATAATTTTTTTGCTTTGATATTGCAAATTGCTAAAGAATAGACACCTCATTCAGCTTCCATGGTGCCCCTCATGCTAAAGAAGAGTTTTTACCTTCAGTGATGGTGGCAGCTAGCCTTAAATATTCCTTGAGAAGTTCTTTCCTCTCAACAGCATTGTCAACCACCTCATTCCAGTCGAAAGAACTCAATTCTTGAAGGGTAAAGATGTATGCCTCGCGCGGGCTTAGGGAGTCTTCCGTACTCATAACAGTCAAGGAGAAACGGTGGTGGATAGATTCCAAGAGAAACGTAATCAATGCGTATGGAAATTTTCAAATCGAATGTTTATTTTAATTTCACTTTCCATAGTCGGCGACCTAGTATGCTAATTTACCAAGAGAACGTGGTGGAGGGGGGAGCTTGTCCACTCCGACCTCAAATACCGCGGCCATACCCATGATGGCATGGGGGGTGGCGCGACATTGGAATAGCCAGGTGCCTGGATTGTTGGCAATGAAGCGGAATGCTCTCCAGCCGCATGGTGAGTGTGGTTCATTATGGATTCCCTGACTCTCGGCTGTAGGGTACAGAGTGATGATGTCACGTGGGAACGGAGGGTTTCTAAGCATTGGGAGTTTTCCAGGGTACGCGCCTTTACCACCACCGAGATCAAACAGCTTGTGCCCGTGAAGATAGAATGGGTGCACGTCGCAACGACCATTAGGGTCAGCGGTCAGTTGAAGGACAACTTGGATCACTTCCCCGAGTTGGATCGGATAAGTGCCACGTCTAGGGTCGTAGCCATCGGGCGGGATCCTTGAATAGTCGATGCTACGAGACATCTGTCCAGTATACAGGTCATTAAGAAGAGGGGTTCTTGGGTGTTCGTAGGTGACATTGTTGATCACCATCTTAGTTGGCACACCGACCAAACCACCGCCATCACCCAGCAATACTACAGTCGGGGTCAGGATGAACTCGCGGTTGAAGTGTTTTGGGAAGTTGGGCACAGCGTCGGAGGGGTATGGTAGCTTGACAAATCTATCAGTTTCCCACAGGAACTCTTGCTCTGGAACCTGTGGAAGTGCGTTCTTGCTTGGGACCTCTCTAGGATCGGGCTGCTTGGCTTCCTTATACTGTAAGATGGCCACACCATCTGCTTGGGTGCCTGCAGCAGCAGGTGGGACCTTCCATTCGTATCCTGGCTCGGATTTGATATAGTAGGTTCCGGGGCTTTGATCAGCAGTGACTAGGACTGAGAAGCGTTGACCAGCGTTCACCTCGATATGATCGGTGACATAGGGCTGCACATAGGAGCCATCAACCTCGATAACAGTCAACTTGTGACCAGCGATCTTGAACCGGAAGAATGCGGCCATGGCGGAGCCGTAGATGCGGAAGCGATAGGTCTTTCCCCTCTCCACAGTAGTGACGTCGTGTTGGCAGGACGTGCAGACCTTGTCATCCTTGGATGTGCACTTGGTTTCGACAAGGTTCTTACCGTTGATGAGCATCGACTGTGGGGCGAAGATCCAGTGGAAGTTGGGTGATAGCAATCCAGTGGTGATGGTGTCATCATCCTTGTGGAAGAAATCACTCAGAAGGAAGTTACGCTCCTCATCATACTTGAACAGTCTGGGGCCCAGGTTGTCGTCGATCACGAGGGGTCCGAATGCGGTCATTCCGTGGATACTGGTAGAGGCGTGGTAGAAATAGGTGCCCACCTGGTCGCCCACGTTCATCTCGTAGCGATACATGGTTCCTGGGAGGATGGGCCATTGGGTCAGACGAGGGACACCATCCGAGTACGGCGTGCCTTTGTTGTGGAGCCCATGGAAATGCATCGAGACCACATCCGTATCCATCTGGTTGAGCACATTGACAACGAGTGTATCGCCAGGACGAGCGCGGATTTCGGGGCCTGGAAGCTGGTTGTTCACCAGGACGACTAGTCTTTCGAAGCAGTCAGGGGAGCGTAGATCTTGGGTGATGGTAAGGTTGTATTCGACCACACCAGCATTGACCGTTAAAATCAAGGCGAGCAAGAGACACAACAGAGTGCCTGATCTCGAGGATCGATGTGGTGAGGTGAATGCAACCATCATTGCAGCAATACCGTCGGTCTCTCAGTCCACAGCCTCGTATTTATAGGAGCAATCCCACCACGCTTCGTACCTTGAAACATCATGCACCTACACGGGAAACGTTTCCTAAACCTTGTGTTCAAACCTTCCAATTAGATTAGTTGAAGCTGGTGAGGTAAAATCGCCAATCACGATCATGACGCAAACTGCTCCGTACTTGAGCCCTCCTCATCGCCAGATGTGCGAGTGTTGTAACCAGTGGCTCAGTCAGGTCAAGTTAAGCACGATTATGTGTGTAAATTAAACAGCAACGCTTTGGGAAGCGACAATGTATATGTAAATTAAACAACATTTCGAGGGAAGAGTAGATTCAACAACGATTCGCATACCGCATACCGCATGCTGCACATCCTGCAATCATGATTATCTGCAGCATTGGGTGAGGATTCATACAGCGTGTCAAACCAAACAATGGCCATCAAAACACTTGAGTAAACAAAGATTAACAAATGGACCTGAGCAAGAGCAATAAATCGCCGGACAATTCGCGCTCATTGTTCATCTATGTGTATGTTATCCTCCGTCCAAGAGAATAGCGATTGAATCTGAAGAGCAGTCCAAGTTGCTATCTTAAATATCCCTTCTCGTCCGCCTCTGCACCTAGTGGCCGGCATTTCCCCGTCTTTGACTAACAATCTAGAGCCACCGGTGCCTCTCCCATGCAGTATCCAGAGAAATCGTTGCCTACTGGTGCAATAGGGGGTGGCCACTTCATCTCGATTACTAATGGCATAGAGACCGCCTCATCCCCCCTGGATTACCAGAAAATCCTGGCCAACAAGGAGATGATCCAAGACACGCTAGTCGGCTCCCTCATCGGCGTTTCGGCCACACTGGTGATCGCTGTGGGGGTGCTGATCTATCTGATTATCTGGATTCACAGACGTAGGCGAAGCCAGGTCTTTCAATCTTCTCGAAGTTCATCCATGTTCGATACTGACTTTGGCTGATTTAGGGTTTCGGGGACGCCTCCCGGTTTTCCTACGAGATCTCGCCTTCCAACAGGGACTCCGTCATCCCTGATGATTTCCTACCTGGGCAGATGTCCACCTTGGCCTCACCGACCACCGACCTCCCGCAGCCATTGGCCCCGACCCAATCCAAGGAGAAAGGAGCCCGGAGCAGCTCGCTGATGTACAAAAACCGGTACCACCTTCAACGCCTCAGTGGCCAGATTCCGAATGTAGACCCTATTGCTACCCCCAGGACCTTCACTCGAACCACCTCTTGGATCCTCAGCAGACTTTCCGCCGCCAACCTATCCCACGTTGTGGCCGCTCCACGACGCCCGAGGCCAGAGCCCATTGATACCCATGTCTACGCCGAGAATAATCCGACTACCACTCCGATCGCCATGTTCCAATCCCCCCTACCCCCATGGACCAAACAACGGCCCAATAGCATTCTAATCACCCACGTTATCGAGGAGGAGCAGGTCAAAAAGAAGGCCGATGACCAGGTGTGATTCAGCATACCCACCATAACCTATATGTCTAGACTCCGGGGCGAATGAAATAAATTACCAAGCGTATATCCACAAAATTTATTCCGAAAATATGTCCAAGTTACACTATACACAATTCTATCTTTTATGCAGCCGCTAGTTCTTGCGAGTTCTGGAGCGAGTCTGGCGCGTGGTGATCTTTGCGGAGTCTTTGGATCGAGTGGCTGGTTTGGTGGTTTCGCTGGCCTTCACCCGTTTACGGGTGATCGGCTTGGCTTCCTCCTCCTCCTCCTCCTGCTCCTCTTCGACTGCATCAGCCTTGCGCTTACTGCCCGTTTTGGTGCTTCTGGTGCGCTTCGGAATTACCTCAGCAGCAGGCTCCTCTTGTTTCGTGGCCTTGGCGGCTTTGGAACGAGTGGTGGTTTTGGCGGTTCGTGTGGTCGTGGCTTTCTTCTTCGCTTCCACTTCCACTTCCTCTCCCTCTTCCGTATCAGCTTCCGGGGGGATCTCGGCCTTGCTCTTTCTGGCGCTAGTCTTGGTAGAGCTCTTCTGAGCCTTGGTGCGTTTCGATGCACGCTTTGGTTTGGGTGGCTCGACGACGGTATCGGGCTCGTCGGTATCGTGCTGGGCAGGGCTGTCCGTGACTTCCTCACTCGCGGATTCCTTGCTCTCGGAAGTTTCGGGTTCCTCAGCGGGTTCCTCTTCCCTGACCGCACGTTTGGTACCACGTGTGGAGCGGGTTTTCTTCACTGTTGGTTTCGCGGTTCTATTGGCGCGACGTGTGGTGATCTTGGGCTGCTCCACCACTTCTTCGGAAGGCTCTTCCTCCGCTTCATCCACGGTGGCCACGGTGGCTACGGCACGTTTGCTACGTGTTTTGGGTTTCTTCTCCACCACCGCATCTTCCGGTGAGTCGTCCGTTACTTCCTCAGCCTGGGAGGCTTTTTGGGAGGCTGTGGCGCGCTTTCCTCGTCGTGTCACGTGCTTCATCTCCAACTCAAGCTCATCATCCGAAGCCATCGGCTCAGGGTCGTTCTTACGAGTGCGCTTGCGACGTCCGGATTTGACCTTTGGGGATTCATCGGCAACCTTACCCTCAGTGGGTTCGACCTTTTCCTCATCAGTGACATCGTGATCGGAGGTTTCACGCTGGGCCTCGACTTTCTCCACCGTTCTCTTGCTTCTTTTTGAAGCGCGAGTGATCGGCAGGGGTTCCGGAACAATCTCTGCCTCGGGTTGCTCCTCGTCTTCTTGAGCGACCTTCCTGGATCTCTTTGAGCGGGTTTTGGTCGATCTCGACGAAGGTTCCTCTTCGTTGGACTCCTCGAGAGTACGTTTACCGCGAGTCTTGATCTGGGGCTCTTCACTGACATTGGCCTCGACGTGGCTAGGTTCCTCGGGCTTACTTTTCTTGGTCCTGCGTGTGGTCTTCCGTGGTTTGGGGAGAGGCGCCTCCTCTTCTTGCTCCTCCTTCTCTTCTATGGGATCGGATTCCTCGATGGCAGCCTCGGGTTGGGGTGCCTCAACTTCGTGTTGCGGTTTTGATTTCTGACGGGTAGAACGAGGACGGATGGGGGAGTCGACTTCCTCATGTTGGGTATCTTCATCAGGAACGGTATTAGTTCTGGTTGCCCTGGTTGAGCGAGTGCGAGCAGGCTTGGATGTCTCCTGATTCTCGGATTGAGCGACTCGTTTGCTAGCTCTTACGGGACGAGTCTGGTTAGCGCCATCCGAATTGGATTCTGGATACTGAATAACTCTGTCACCCCTTCGGCGGGATCTAGTGGATCTGGCAAGGGTCACATTGGAGGTGGGCGAGGATTTCATTGGGGTATCATGCTCACTATGCTCCTCGGTTTCGCTAGAAGCTTCTTGTTCGGGTTCCTTGCGCTTAGGGGTGGTTGCAACCTCGGCATCATTCACGTTCGGTTGATCGTCAGCTTCAGCGATCTCTGTGCCCTCATGGTCACTAGCTTCTGCTTCCTCTGGCAGTGCAACTTCGGAGACTTCTTCCGATTTGTCTTGTGGCTCGACATCCACCTCGGAATCTGCTTCATTGTCACTAGGTTGCTTTTCACCCACATTGTCCAATCCCATATCATCATGCTCGCTAACCACGGTTTCCTCTGGCTGTTTGAGGTGGGAGTCTTCAGGCAGTTGGTCTTCTGGCTCAACATTTTCGTTGGTTGCTTCTACATCCGATTCCACTTCTGGTTTAACATGGCCATCCGTGATATCAACTTCTGGCTGAGCTTCATCACTCTTCGCTTCATCCGACTCCATCTCTTCGTCATCACTGGGTTTCTCGGCACCTGCATTGTCTGTAGCCATATCTTCATGATCGCTAACCTCAGGTTCCTCAAGCTGTGCGACGTTGAGGCCTTCATCTAGCTTGTCTTCAGATTCGACATTTAGGTCTTCTGACTCAGCGTCAACAACCTTGGCATCCACGTCCAGGCCGTCCTCTGATTGAGCCTCATCATCCTTGGCATCAACCTCCGCATTGTCCAAAGCAAAATCTTCATGATCGCTAACCTCAAGCTGTGCAACGTCGGGATCTTCATCTGGCTTATCTTCAGATTCGACATTTCCGTCCTCTGACTTGGCATCGTCAGTGTTGGTATATGCATCCAGTTCGGCCTCTGGCTGGGCCTCGTCGTCCTTAGCATCAACCTCTAGAGTGTCATGTGCCTCGACATCGGCTTCACCACTCAAATTCTCTTCGGGTAAAGCATCATCTGCTTCGTCGAGTTCATCTTGGTGCACGTTAACAGTGCCGTGTTCCTCGCCATTTTCATCGATTTGCTTATTATCGTCCGTCTCTTCGCCACTTTCGTTGTTGGGTGCTGTTCCTATCTCTTTCTCGCTCACATCGACAGCAACTTCATTCTGAAGAGTCTCTACAGTCGCTTCTTGCTCAAATATCAACGTGCTAACATCCTCCTCCTCCTCCTCCTCCTCCTCCTCCTCATCATCATCGTTTGCTTGATTAAGATCGGCATTCTCCGAATCATTGATGACTTCCTCCTGATCTTCCATATCTTCATCTTGATCTTTTTCCTCGACTGCCTTGACATGTTCAACGATTTCGGTTGGGTCCTTGATAGGATCATCAAGAAGAACACCCTCCTCAAGTGGTTTGCCGGCTTCGACTGAGCCCGAAGGGTCGTTCTCGGGATCGAGGGGACCTGCAATATGCTCTACCTCTGCTTCCACCATTGCTTCATAGCTCACATCTGGAGTTTCCTCCTCGTTCAGTTCGGCAGCAGTTTCCCCGGACTCCTCTACGGCCAGTGGCTCTTGTTCAGCTTCCTCGTTAGTATTCTCCACCTCGGAATCGATATCCATCATAGTCTCATCGAGCTCGGAATCCTCTTTGCTGACGGTCACCACTTCTTGATTCGATTCGGAAATGGTGCCAAGCCCCTCCAGGCCTGCAATGAAGTCGGGGAAATTAGCATCTTCTATATTAGCCTCGGTGGCTAGCGAGGCTTGGGGGGAGGGTGCGAGAGGAGACTCTGCTACGCTACTTGTAGGAGTTACGTTGGAGCTAGGTGTACAAGTCGACTTCGCCGCCAGAGGGGAT
The DNA here is from genome assembly GCA_002104905.1 of Basidiobolus meristosporus CBS 931.73. NCBI lineage: Eukaryota > Fungi > Basidiobolomycota > Basidiobolomycetes > Basidiobolales > Basidiobolaceae > Basidiobolus > Basidiobolus meristosporus. Next base: position 78,020 of record MCFE01000202.1, on the reverse strand, counting down.
TCTGGTAGGTGGGCATCACTGCCGGGGGTCGGAGTAGATAGTAGGTTAGCGATCGTTTCGCCTTCAATGAAACTTTCAGTATCCATATCCATATGCATGGATGGGGTTTTGCCGGACTGGCCAAGGTCCACCGCTCTTTGGCTAACAACGGATTCCGCGTCTACGGTCAATGCGTTGATGGAATCTGGGGTGAAGAATTTCTCCTCGGACGCTTTAGGTGACGGGGTAGCGAAAAGATTGGCTATGGCCTCGCCTTCCCGGAGACTCTCACAAGTGTCCACAGTGGTGGTAAGCGGCTTGCGAGTTGGAGTGACCACATCGGGGAGTTGAAGAGTCGACGAAGGCGAATCGACGGACATGGGGGAGTGTGGGCTTTCAAGGTTCCTGCTTGGAGGGGTGGCGAAAAGCTCGGCTATTTCCTGGCCTTGTCTGACACTTTCCGATAGGCTTCCGGAAGTAGGCATGGTTTGAGGAGTGGTGGGTGCGCTATCCTGCTCTACTGATATAGATGTATTCGGCGTTTGATCACCGCTTGCATCATCACCATCTCTGTCGTCATCTGTATGCGAATCAGATTCATCCTTCTCAACATTAGGAAATGTAGTGACTTCAGAGTCGGAAAGATCACCAGCTGGCGAGGATGGGCTTTCTTCGGGCTGCAGATTGGCAGCATCGGCGTCGCCATGGCTAGCCGTGACTTCCATTCTGTCGCCTGAGGTGTCAGAAGAGTGAACGGGCGAAACCATTGAGGTGTCGAAAAGCTCCGCAATAGCAATCCCTTCAGAAATGCTGTCCGAGGTGAATGTCGCCGAGAACGCTGGTGCTCGTTTCTCTGGTGTGGACAATCCATCTGCAGCTTCTTCGACGAAATCCTCTGACGCTTCGATACTCACGGTGATAAGGCTCTCGGATGAGGTGATTACGTTGCCAGGCTCAGCGGATGACAATTGCTCGGACCCATTATTACCGGTTAGAATGCTATCCTCGACCGGTTTTTCATCGCCATCCGTATTGGATTCTATCGTCTCTGACTCGTGATTGTCTTGCGATGGATCTATGCTGTGCAAGAACTCCTTGGCCTCTTCGGCCAAATCAACACCCTCAGCAAAATCGTCGTTGGAATCCAATGTGATTGGGCTGCTTTCTTTCGCACGGAATTGCTTCAGGACGTTCTTTAGCAATGAGGAGGATGGCGTGGTGGGTTTGGCGCAGACGGAGTCTCTCAGAGGGGTCTGCTTGATGGAAGGGGTGATTCTACCCTTCTTCAGTGGAGAATTGGGTGGAAGCGCCTTGTCGAATATCTCCGGACTAAGATCTGGCCCGAATGTGACTCGACGTACAGATAAAGGCTCCGAGGCATCGGAGATCACGTCTCTTAATTTACTGTGTGATAATGCTGGGGTCCCGCTGGGAGTCTTCTTTCCTCGCTTGAGTGGAGAATTTGGAGGCAGAGTGCGGTCGTAAATCTCCGGGCTCAAGTCGGGCCCGAAAGTGACTTTGCGACGCGGATTCTCTTCCGTGGCATCATTGGTGGTGGTGACCGATGGCTCCGAATGATCCTGCTCAGGCTTGATTGCTAGCAAGCTGGTGTGGTCCAGCAGTGAGGATCTCCGTCTTGAGGAACGGCGACCAGGTGAACGAGGTTGCATGAGCGACGTTGTATCCAATGACTTTCTCTTCTTAGAACTCGCACTGCTCAATAGGAGCAGCGCCTTGGGAAGCTTCGGAGATGCCTCGTTAGCATCAGCGATATGGTCTTGCTTAGGCTCCTGGACTCTCTCCGTTGAATCCTCAGTCTTTACCTTCACATCACATGCTTCCATGTTGTTGATTACTGACGGGATTATCTCCACGTTCTTGTGATCACTGGCCGCGTGAGCATTGGCGAGGATCTGGCTTGACTGGTTCAACTTGTCGCTGATTGTATTCAGCTGACTTTCGCATTTGGCGATTGCATCCTCGGCTTTGATATGCAGGCCATCCATGTCTGGCTGCTCAGTCTTAAGCATGGAGAACGCAGAGTATTGCGTCTGGTCTTCTTGCTTGATTTGACTCTCTCTGTAACTCTGGGCCGTACCCAGGATAGGCCTCACGCTTTTTTTGGATGGCTCGGTGAAAGGGGCCCTGGTGTGTCCCTTGACTTGATTTGTGAGGGGCGTGGTGGTGCGATTGAATGGTCGTGTGGATGATTTAAGTGGAGTGGCGGAGGCATTCGTTCTGCTGATGGGGCGAAGTGGTTTTGAAACATGTACGGTTGGCTGTGGCTTGGCCGCGTTCGGAGAGGAATACTCGAAACGGAAGGTTCGGTCGTGGATGGTGATGATATCTTTGTCATTCAGCGCTCTTCGGTCCTGCTCGCCGAGCTTCTCTCCATTGACCATGGTCCCGTTTTTGCTGAAATTGATAAGGGTAGCCTGCAACGGTGGGGACGATTAGCATCATCAGCCTCATGTTGTCGTCCAACTCGCCGCTTACCTGACCCTCTTTTTCGAAGGAAATTTTACAGTGGTTGTCGGCGATCTGAGGTAAGTATATACGAACATCGCAGGTGAGTTGCCTAGAGGTGAATGGTCAACTGCTATGCCCGTTATCAGCCATGAGAAACTCCAAACCATATTTACTTTCCGATAAGAAACTCCTTTTTGTTGATCGGAAAAGTCTTGAAGTCCCCGCCAACTCTACGGGTGACTATAAAGCTTCCATAATATCCCATGGTTCGCGTTTGTGCAAGTCGAAGGGACAACTAGAGCAGGATCGGTTAGGCGGGCCGAATATATATATGTTTGGTGGGGTTGTGGCTAGCCTACCTGAAAACGTGCGGTGCTATGAAAGGAAAGGTTAGTAGAATGTGTTGAATGAGTCCACCCTCTATTTGCTCTTCAGTGGCTATTCCTTAATGTTCGTAAACTAGCAGTGGGAGATGTAAAGTGTGGCCGGTATCCTCCGCACAAACTATTTATTAGCCATCACTCAAGTGTAAACATCCTATCGAGCGTAAACAAATCAGCCATGTTGTCATTGGGTTTTGTCCCTTGTTTTTCCACGCCGAGCCAATCAGCCATCTAACCCTCTCTGGTGGACAACACTCATAACAAAAACAATCCGAATTTCCGCCAACTTGGCTATGTTTCTGATTCGATTTATTCAAGATTCATCCTCCGAGGTGGCATTAATTTTACATTATCCGTCAGAGTTAATCTCCTCCCACAGATCAAGTTGTCCGAAATAATCTATCACAATGCTAATGAGCATGTTCAACGATGCTATTTGCTCACCAGTCCCGTTTGTCTGAGATGGAATGGTTTTAGCCAGAGGCCGCGCCTACAACGCCACGGAAACCACTTACCAGGTTGGTGCGTATGGCGCCCCACTGGCGGCATAGCTCTCGAAGAGTTGATATACTGTCGGAGGTGAGCAATTTGTCGACACGAAGAAGCAGGGCAAATAGCCATTGCGCCTTGGCATGAATGTTAGCCTTGATCCATTCTTTGGCGGATTTCGAAGCAATGCTTACTTGATTTTTGGTGAGCGAGTCCTCATCTAGCCAGTCGATGTGGTACTCCAGCAGGGCCAGCGTTGTTTTCTTGTTGGAAATCGATTAGCGTTTCGCTGGGAAAAGTTACTCCGTATTCAACCTAGTACCTGGTCCATTTTTAGCACAACGGATGCGTATGGCAGCAATGGTTGAGCTTCTGCGGGAGTCTCAGCCTTTGAGGAATCCCCGTAGAGAAGACCAAGCCACGCTGTTTCATCTTTTATGCCTGGCAAGCCCTCAATGCGGCTTGACGACTTTATGGTTTTCCTTCTCTCCTCGACAGTCTAAAGTTTAAAGCAACATCAACATCCATTGTCTACAAGGCGCATACCCAAAAAGTTCCGTTACTTTACGCAGCCGACTAAATCGTAGCTTGAACGCCTCTCGCCATTCTGGTGACGGTACTCGGCTAACCGGTTGTCCTTTGACCTTTTCCGCTTCTCTAGGGGTTTTTGGTATGGAGGTTGGAATGGAAGTAGACGGCTTGTTTTTGGCGATGAATACACTTGGTCGATTATTGGCTTCCATGCTTCAAACAGAGAAAAAAGCTTAATGGGTGGGGATGGGCAGGTTGTTCTAGGCGACCTACCGAACCATCCTCAGGTACTCTTCACCAGTTGTGGGAGGCCCATCAAGATCCACGTCTGCCGTAGCGACTGGTAAGGCTGATCGGTGATTCCAGTCTTCCTCGTCGTTCCCTTTGACATAAAGTTTGGTCTTTGAATTGGTCGCCATGAAATCCACTCAACGAAGCTATTTGCATGTTGCAATTGATATGTTCGGGTTGGATGTGATACGCTGTGGATGTATTCCAGAATAGACGGCCAGGAATGGTGAGCCCCTCATTCTAGAATATGTCTGAAGCGACAGATACGAAGTATGGCTGCAGTCACATATCTTGCGGAAGACTTCGGAGATAACCAATTCCTGAATCGGATTACTAACAATGGGTCATGATGACTGATCTACGTGAATGTTTCAATGAATGTTGTTTCACCCAAACCCAGTCCAAACTCCGATACGCTATTGCACCGATGGCAGCACAAAGATAGCTAATGACAGAAGCTTAAGTGCAAGAGCGAGTGCGAATGGGGTATTTGTGGAATTGAAGTAAATAAGGATGTGTGAATGCTCAGTGGATGATGTATGGGATTCAATCAACCCCCTTCGATGAGGCATGTTTCTGATTCTCCTTTTTCCGATTTTATAAATTTTACCCAGCTCCTCCCAAGTGTCGCAACCTGGATTTCTCTATTTTTCTCTGTGGCGTTCGTACGTGCCACTTGTGAATATTCCTATACACACCTCGACCTTCCCCCTGCCCACCTCCCTTCGATTGCGTGCTAGCAGAGTGCTTTAAATATACTATCGTTGAGCCCATGAACATTTCCATTCTTCCCGCGCGTGTGCGCATTCTCAGCTTCCCTATCAGTTCCCGGCCACTGTGGACACACGCCATCGTGAAAAACACCTTCTTCCCCTCAAGGTTAATACACCATTCAGCTTCGACTATTTCCCCCGTTTTGTTTTCGTAGTTTTGGTGGGTTCAGTGGAGTTAACCTTTCCTGACCACGGGGTTGTTTGATCAGTGCTTGTTTTGGAACTCGGTTTATCAGTGAACGTACTATTTGCGGGCCAATTGTTAACCATTTTTCTTTTTTTATCTACACCACCCGCTCGTTGAAACCTGTGCTTACTGCTCCTCCGACTCACCTTTCACCTCTTCGTTGCCTCTCGCCTCGCCACTTTTCTCTCGACCGACCTGTTCCCACCGTAGACGGGACAGCTTTTTCAGTTACACCGAGAATGTCTCCGAGATCTCCATCATCGCCGACGTCGTTTCCGTGGAGAAGGACTTCTTGCAATCCCCGGCGTTGAAGTCCACTCCCGGGATAAAGATCTGCGAAGACATATTTCGGGTACTAGAGATTGATAACGCTTACGGAATGGGTATGCGCTTGTTTTCCCGAACCCCATCAACCCTTTCGCTGACCGTATTTCTAGAGCTCAATTCGCGACGAATCAACGAACTCACAGGCCCCCTCGCTAGAGCTGGAATCAGTATATTCTATTTGTCGACCTATCAAACCGATTATTTCCTTGTAAGTGGGCTAGGAACCGGTTGGTCTCGGTGGGGGTAGAGTACTCACGGAACTTTTCATTTCGCAGATCAAGGAAAAACGGATCCCGTTCGCCGTAGAGACTTTGCAAGCCTGCGGGTTCGACTTCATCGATCTTGACACAGTGGAGCTAGCCACCCCTCCCGAGTCCCCATTCCCTATGGAGATCCCCGCAGGGAGCTTCAATTTGGAGCAACCGCCCACCAGCCTGGAGTCGATGGAAAACCTTGGCAACGGCAACTTGCTTGAGCAAGATATCATCGTCCAGGTTCGTCGACAATGTACCAAGATCGTCACGAAGCACAAGCTTCGACTGGTCGGATTGGACAAGGAGTACCGAGATAATTGGGCCATGACGTTGATCCGCATTCTACTCTACCCCGAGCTTGAGGAGGACTTCAGGTAATCCCGACGGTTCCCACCACCGCATTTCCGATACTAACCGCCACCCTGCTCCACAGAAGCACCAAGTCTCGATTCGTGTCCTTCACTGCTACCGAGGATGGGATCTCCCTGATCGTGGAGGAAAGCGTTTTGGCCCAGTTCGAACATTACATGATCAACATGAGCCTGACCAGACTGCCCATGAGGTTGATTCAGATCGACCTTTCAATTTTCGGTGAGGGTTGGTTTACTCGGCTCTCGGCCTTGCCAAGTGCATCCGGTACTAACGAATGTTTTAGTATGCGACCGGTACGGAATCGTCCACTCCATGTCCAACCCCCTCAGCGATGCTGGTATCAATCTCATCTACCTAAGTACCACCCAATGCGCCAATGTGCTGGTAAGTGGACGGCCTCGAGTCAGCTCTCCCAATGTCCCCTAGTAACAATCGCTTTAGGTTGAGGAGGACCACCTGCCCATCGCCCAGCAAATCCTGGAAGCCCTCGACACCCCTCCGGTAACACCCACTGAGCAGGAGCTAGGGAAGTTTCGTTACGAATCCCACCTAGTCGCTTGAGCCCACCAATTCCCAACGTGACCGGCAAATGGGGATGTGTAGGCCCCATACGCAATCCGCACCCTGAATACTTCCAACCTGGATTTCCCTGTCCCCCCCCCTCCCCATGGCTTCAGTAGGTTGCTTAGAACCCAGCATATTAACCCCCCCCCCGGGTGGTGTGTACTCGTAAATTGTAGATATACTCCGTGACTATGTGGGCCAAAATCAGTCAGCAGTCAATTCTTTCGTGAAACTTCTTCCAATGATTCCTAACCACCCAGTGCCGCATCCCCCTCTCCTATCATCATCCCATCTTCACCTTCACCTTCACCTCCACCTCCGCCCCCCTCTTCCCTTCCGTTCCCTTCTCTTTCAGTGCCCCGGCCCAGGTCGCTTTCCTTTTCCTTAGTAGAGACCCACTATTCTTAAGCACTGCACATGCATCGCGTTCAATAAACCTCGCTTCTCTCTGGAACCTTCGCCACACCTAGGCTGGATCCGGGTCCATGGTTTGTTGTGACCGCGCGTTTCATGCATGCACCTCCCCCCTGCATCCCGCCTACATATCACTGGATGTGCATGGAACTCACGACCAGCCAATCTCCGCCGGTCAGTGCCCGTTGGTAATAAGCAAGGGGAGTGGTCACGCTCAAGTTTCCCCGACTGGAACCACTGTTGGGTAGGTTCCCACCGATCCTCCATTGACCATCTTAAGGGACGGCAGGGGGGGGGGCTGGGTGAGGTGCATCCAGACCACCTGCGTCATCGGGCTTCTGGAAATCGGAGTAGAAAATCCGCCGGGGGCCAACCTGGGACCTCGGCCATCTGGGTGGATTTGGCCGTGACCACTCATGTCAATCGAGCATCAACGCCCGGGATCCGAGCCCCATACAGCCATCATTCGGTTGCTGTTAACACCGTGTAAGTTCGTAATGCCTCCTCAGCCATTAGCCACCAACTACGAGGCGAGGAGTGCAAGCTAAGCTGACCCCTAACACTTGGTGGGAACGGGGTCCACAGGCTGCCGCTGGGTGATCCCCCCTCCAGTCGCAATGCTTGGCAGAATGCACCGTGGCTCCTGCGTCACCACCAGAAGGTTCCGCAGTGGCCACATGGACGAGCGCCGGTGGTCGTTTGCGCAACGAACCACGGCCCAAGCATCACCCATACAAGTGGCCAGGAGGGAGTTGCATGCGACAGAGCCAAAGCTTTCCCTGAAACCATCCCCCTCCCCCATCCGCCCCTTCCCAAGCCTGGCTTGTATCACCCTTTACACCAGATTGGCTTGTCCCCTCCCGCTCTCAAACGGGAGCCCTGTTGGAAACATTCTGGAAGATTCAGTCGGCAGATCCGGTGGAACATAGGGGTGGGGGAGGGGAATCCGGGACCACTCGGACACCACCGAAGATTTGGGTCGCTTCCATTCCAGGTCCTACCGAATCCCCTCGATCCCCACCATGGTCGATGTTAGGGATGCCACCGATCGGGCCCCGCACCAAGTCACGACGCATGTGGAAGTCGAGTCGGCTCCACGGCTTGCTTCCAAGTCAAGCACACGCTGATCTGTCGATTCTGGAAGTGCGAAGGTCACGCTTTGGAGGCCATCGAACACATCACACCATGGTTGGAACTCATGCCGGATGTCTACCATGAGCGGATCCCAAAATCTCCCTGAGGAGAGCAACCACCAGAATCACTGGTCCCCCAACCGTGCTCTCCCGCAGGCTGGGCAGACCTGAAGAAGGAACAATGGCCTTTTGGCCTCATCTGCCTTTGAATCAAAGACATTGGTGGATCCAATGCTCAAGAGTTTGGGTACACCTGAAGATACCAACCTGCCATTTCCAGCTCCAGAGAAACCATGTTTATGATATGCATCCAAGACCATCAAAAAGTGTGAATCTCACTTTTCCATATAGCCAGTTCTCAAGTGAAATTCAGGGAATCTACTTGTGCTTCCAATCACTATTAGTTCCTCCAAGACTCTTCCAACAGTCTATGGGTCTAAGTCACCACTCTCCAGCACACCCAACACTGCCACCTGCCAGAATTTCTCCTTTGTCTGAAAAGTTGATTGGTTGACCTACCAAGTCTCAAATGCTAGAATGAAGAGGCCCTTGATATGTTGTTGTAGGGGGGGGGGGGAGGAATGTCCTTCTGAAGATGTAGGCAAAGCAGCTTTAAAACACCAGAATAAAGAGCCTAATGTCTTCAACTGCCTTAGCCTTGACATCAGACACAAACTGTTTACCATGGCTTAAGAGCAGGAATGGCAAAGACCTCCTAAAAGGTGCTGAAAGACATCTAGCAGTCATGTTCAGCCACCAAAAGATCCCAACCTTGACAAAAACTCTGGGCCACAACAATGCTGCAAGGAGACAAAATGAGAAGCCCAATCAACTGAATGATCCTGTTGGTTGATGAGATGGAATCAACTGGAGTGCAAACCACTGAGAAAGCCCAGATGGTTATTCTCATAAGTAGTCTGGCAGACAAGTTACAGGACTCTCTATTACCTCTAAAGCCCAGTGCAACAGACCTTGTGTTAAGTCACCTATATGAAAGGTGTGGTGAATAGTCACAGGGCAGGGGGTAAGGCAAGGGCTCATCAGGAAAGGAGCAAAGTCTGGTCTAACAAGGCAAGCCAGGGTACAAGGTAAACTGCTTGTTCAAGCCTAGGCTTATCAGATTAACAGATACCTGAGGGGGATGGGATTGCATGGACTATTTGGTAATACTGCAACCAGGAGATGCTTGCTGAAACACTTTATGAAAAATCAGTCTGATAACCCTGTCAAAAGACCATCACAAAATTCAAATCCCATGACCAATAGTTAATGACACCATTAGGACACCATGCAAAAACTGTTGGGAAAAAATTGCACTTCAGATTTTGCAAAAAACTTGGCCACAATGTTTCATCACAACAGTCCTCAAGTTGCTTCTGATTGGTTCCCTGCCATTTCTCTCACTTTCTGATACCAGCCACACAATTGTCTTCTGAATGTGTGTACATTAATTTGCATTGCCTTTTTTTGCACCTCTTACTTATGCACTCAACTGGTGCTCTTACTTTTGATGCATTCAAACTGGTTAGTTTCTGATGAATCTTTGGGTGTTACTTGATTGTAAACTGGATGGATGTACATAAGTCCCCATACACAATGCCAACATTGATCCATACCACATACCTAACAAGTAACTCTACTAAGACCCATCACTCACCATGTGTCTTAGCCTTGACATTCTTTGTGCATATCTTTGGCAGGAGCCCTGTGGCTTTCCCTACAGAAAGAATCTGTTCCCACAAGTGGATCCACTCCACATCAACCACAAGGATTTTGCAATGAGGCTGCCCTAATGCCTGCAGCTTGATATTCTTGACCCTTCTTGTGATCCAATGGTTTGACTGAGACAATATTTTGCTGTTTTTACTGCCAAATATTGTGATGAATGTGACAGTGTTTTGGCAAGGTTTGCATGCCATTACAGTGGTCCTAATGTGGTCTGCAAGTATTTGTGCTGACCTAACTGGCCAATGAATGCGGTTGCCTTATATAGTAGAAGGTTTAACAGTGACTTAGCAACCTTTGTGCAGATCTCTTGTGGCATCATCATGGCAGTATAATGGCCTAGAGCCAGTCCTGTACAATGCTACCATACCACTGTACCAAATGGTGTTTCACTTCTCTACCTCCCCTTGTGCCATTCCTATATTCTACTGCAGAATCATGGCTCTTTATTTGCTTACCCACTACAACCACAGATATTTCATACACATATTTTGAGTCAAAAAGAACTGTGGCCTCCTGCTTACTAGCCTCTGCATATGCATACACCTGAGGCAATTGACAAACATCTATCACCTCAACTTTAGAACTCCTCAATGTGATGCTTGCAAAGTTACCATATGTCTAGTGTTGCTGGCAACATATACATCTTGCAACCATAGCAAAATACTCTACACTACTTGACCAATATATTCCTTCTCCCTGCCAAATTCTAGTCCCACTGATAGTTGCAGCCTGGTTTCTTTTGTTTTAAATCCATATTGAAAGGTGTAAGAATTGACTTGCACCCAAGATATACCCAGCATACTTTGGCAAAGTTATCCTATTGAAGATTAGCTGCTTGTTGCATCCAACCCAGTGTTGCCTTGCTCAACGGATTACTATGCATTGGGGGTACTTGAATTCATAATGCCAAAGGCATAGGAGTCTCCTTGCTGTTGTAAGAATCTTAGAGATACTGGAAATGATTTGGAGAACAGGTTGATTGTATTGTTTTCACTCAATGATTTATTGAATGTAAAGTAGTATTTTTACCTTTACATGATCTTGGCATAACAAGCACATCAATATGCTTAGGAGGGTTCTAAGAGCATGTGTTCAAAGCCTTGCACTCTTTGAGCAGCTTTAAGAGTTTTCATATTCTGGGTACCTGATGTCTTGATAAAAATATTTAAGTAGATCCCAACAAGGAATTTGGTCAGTATTCTCTTAGACTTGTAGGTAATGATCTCAGTAGCAAAGTTAGGTCAGTATTTAGGTGGTATTACCAACTTTTACAACATATACTGACTAGTCCAAATTGTGACCTAAGATATACAAGTTTGTCTCTAGCTTATGGCTCAGTAAATATGTCTGCAATCATTTCATCTGTAGGACAGTAAACTATGTATACTATGTTAGCCTCTATAGCTTCAAGTATGATATGATGTCAACTATTGTTGTGGTTAGCTCTAGCATGAACAGTTAGATCTCTACTTAATTGTTTACATCCTTGATTATCTGAAAATAAAGCAATAGGAATTTTTTGACATAGGTCTAAGTTGCTAAAAGCTTTTTTAGCCACATTGCTTTATTTGTAGCCTCACAGGCTGCCATATATTTTGCCTCTGGGCTGGACAGTGCCACAGTTGGCTCCTTTCTTGAATTCCATGAAAATGCTCCTGTAGAGTAAAGTAAGGTGTGTCCTGTGGGGCATCTTCTGTCTTCTAAATTGTGTCCCCAATCAGCATCAGAGTAGCTCACAAGATTCTGTGCTGAATCTATATAGGTGTACTTTAAGCATATATTAGCAATTCCCTCTAGGTATCTAAATATCCGCTTAACTACTGTAAAATAATTGTATCCATTGCTCTGATTATGCTGCCTGACAACCCCCACTTAATATGAGATATCTGGATGTGCTCAAAGCATGAAATCATCAGACTGCTGACCATAGATTGGAGAGGAAACTCTGGGCCTTCAGATGGCACCAAGCCTTGTTGATTTGGTTGAGTTTTGACCAAGTTAAAGTTTGCCTCCCTTATGGCAGTTGCTGGTTTACAGTTCTCCATTTGGTATTTCTATAGTATATCCTGAGTATACCTGGATTGACTTAGGGTGATAATCTGGGTACCTTTGTCTGTAGGAAACCTTATACCTATGTAGCAACTGTGTTCCACCAGATCAGACATCTTGAACCCCTTAGATAGGTTGAATTCAGTCTCATCCAGTGTTTCTAGGTTATTGGTGGCTACAATAAGATCATCCACATATAGAGCTGGATTTGCTATACTTAGCTTATAGCCAACTCTACAGTCTGCCATACTCCTTTGGAAACTTCAGGATTCCAAATAAGAATCTATTGTGCAATTTCAGGCTCTTGGTAATTGTTTGAGACTATATAGATATTTTAACCCTGCAGACCAAATAGAGGCTATCTTGGTAAATGAACCCATCAAGTTGGTCAATGTACATATTCTATTCAAGTTTACCATACAAACATAGAGTGTTTACATCCATTTGTTGTAAAAAGAACTTATATTTGGCTGCAACAGTCAGTTTTATTTTAAAGGAATTAAACTTGGCTCCTGATGCCAAGGTCTCAGTATAGCCAAGTCCATTTATTTGAGAGTACTCTTTGGCCACAAGTCTTGCTTCACATCTTTCCATTGTACCATTGGCTTTATATTTTATCTTGAAAACCCATCTGCATCCAATTGATTTTTGGTTGTTTGGTAATTTGACACAGTCCCAAGTATGATTTTCATCAGGGCCTAATACTGCCTAGTCATTGCAGATCTCCAGAGCTTTGTCTGTGGGTTATTTAGGACCTCTTTTACAGCTTGGGGCTCATCAATATAAACCAAATAGGTCTAAGCTAAGTTTGTACCCTTATTAATATTGTATATGGGCTATTTCTGGTATGGTTGGATCCCCAGGCATGTAATACTGGAAAAATGACTTCTGAAATATTCTTAGACACTGGTTCAGGCTAAACCATGGTAGTAGAGTACTCTGGAGCAAAATATTTGCATTGCTCTGCCCTGATTCAGTCCTAACCATTGGTGAACTTAAGATCAGGTTTTTGTCATCATCTGATGTCATTTTTGTATAAAGTTTGATTTTTCATCAAACAACACATCCCTTTACTTGAGCAGCATCTTTGCTTTGGTATTGTAGAGTCTGTATGAATTACTCTTATTGCACCAGCCCAAAGATGTGCATTTTGCACTTTTTGGCTATACTTTTTACTAGTTTCTGGGCAGTTTCCTAGCTTATGCTGTATTCCCAAGTACTCTTAGATGTTCTGCACCTGCCCTGAGTCCAAACAATAGTTCAGATGGAGTAAGATCATAAAGCATTCTGCTCTGACTCCAGCTCTTAAGACATACATCTGTGCCAACTGATTCTGTGCAAAAATTATTGAAAAAGCTTTGATCATAGGTCATAGAGCTTGCCATGTCAAATTCTGATCTGTTTGCGCATTCTGCTACTTCATTTGGCTGTGGGGAGCATGGTACAGTAGTTTCTTGCTTTATTTCATGAATTTGCATAAATGGACAAAGAATTTTGAGTGTTATGCACAACCATGGCCTAAACATAGTTTCTTGAATTCTCACCTGTTTCTCTTGCCACTGTGGCTTTAAGCTCCCTGAGCTTAGAGAGAGCCTCTACCGTTCTTTCCATGAAGTACACCAATGTATATCTGGTATAATTATCAATAAGAGTGATTGTTTACTTCATCCCCCTATGGATAAACTTTGCATAGGTCCACACAGAACTGTGGGAATTAGATTTAATTTTTACTTAGTTTTGATTAACCCCAAGCTCTTGAACAGTTGTGTGGTTTGTTTCCCATGTATGCAGGCTTCACAGTGCTTCAAAATAGCCAGAGGATCAGCTTTTACTCCAGAAATTAGCCAATCTCTGACCATTTTGCTCAAATAATCAGAATTGATGCATCCAAATCTCCTATGTCAAAGTATTGGTGTTTCTTTGATTGAACTACTTATATTTGCATGCATATATGAAGATATATAAGTTAACTTGTCTAATTTCTGATCTCTGATACCCAAAGCAATATTGGAACTTTTATTTCTTAATTTTCATCCTGGAGTACTCCTTTCATATAGTATAAGGTTGAATCTTCAGTTCTTGACTCCAGGGCTGATACAAGACCCTGAGACACATCTGTCAGGCTATTCAGAATGGTAACTAGCACATTTGCATTAGTAAATATGCCCACAGATTGCGTCTCATTAACTCACAAGGTAACTCTATTAACTAGATTTTCAGTTCTTCACCAAGCAGCACCTTTGTAATAAGAGATTTTTGTCTAAGATATATTTTCTGATCAGCTGAAAATGACTGGTATGAGTCTTCTAATGTCTTCCACGTATTCTTTGCTGCTTTTGCTCTTGAGCATTGAATTATCAATTTGTCTCCAATATTAAGGCAAATGCAGATAAAGGCACATAGCTCTTTATTGTGGTACCCAAAGGCTTCCTCTCCTAAGTTTTTAGGTGGACATTCTTCTCCCATGACAATATCCCAAAGGTCTTTTTCTTGTATCAGCTTCTTCATCCTCATTTTGTAAACTTAATAGTTAGATCCATCCAACTTTTCAGCAGCAGGAAAAAATTCCAGTAATAGCAGTAGTACATGTTACAGAGAGTGGAATCTTGGGGCTCATAACCTGTTGTAAGAGTCTTGGTGATATTAGAAGTGATTGGGAGAACAATAAATTATGTGGTTTTCACTTAATGATATATTGTGCATACACATAGTGCTTATACTTTTACATAGACTTGGCATTAAAACCATGTAAAGTATTCTTAGGAAGGTCCCAACAACATGTGTGCAAGGTTTGGGGCTATTTGGGCAACTTTTAGAACTTCCTTATTCTGGGTACCTGATGTTTGGGTGAAATTTTCTAAGTAAACCCTAGCAAGAAATTTAGTCAGTGCTCACTAAGATTTGTTGGAAATAGTACAAGTGACTAAGTTAGGTTAGTACATAGGTAGAATCACAGAGCTTATAATAATACTTGTGATGCATATAGGATAGGGCTTTACCTGCAACTTGGCTCATATTTCCTTTCTTGCCACACATCTACTCTGTTTGAGACTCCTAAAGGGTGAAGCAAGGTTCATTGTTCAGTACACCAAGCAAAATGAAGTATAGCACTGATATAGTGGCAGCTGCAATATGTTGTAAAAATGGTTATTCCACCTATATATTTGCCTAACTTGGCCACTTCAATCATTACATACAAATCTTAGAGAAGACCAACCAAGTTTGTTATTGGGACTTGGAATATTATCAAAGACATCAGGGACCCTGAGTACAAAAATTCCCAGGATGGTCCAAACAGCCTGCACACCTGTTCTTGAGACCTTCCTTAACATATTTAGAGTGTCTGTAATGCCAAGTCTATATAACAGTATAAATATTACTTTTACATTCAATAAGCAATAAGTGAGAGCCATGCTATACACCTATTCTCCCAGCCACTTCCAGTATCTCCAGAACTCTTCAGACAGATTTTGAGCCCCAAGCTGTCATTCCCTATTATTTCAACTACTGCCACTACTGGAATATTCCCTCCTTTTAAAAGTTTGATGGATTGAACTACCAAGTGTGGAAGGTAATGATGGAGATGCCATCACAGGAAAGAGGCCTTTAGAGCTTTACTATGTGGTGATAATAACCTCCTAAAAATGAAGAAGCCTTAAGTATCAGAAGAAAGAACAAAGTGCTCATAGCCACATTGGCCTCAGTTCTTTGCCACAAACCAAGTGTAAGGAAAAGGAATTAAAAATATCATTGACAGTGTCACTCTGTTAGTTGATGAGATGAAATCTATTGCAACATCAGCTACTGATGAGAATGTGATAGTTTCCCTCCTGAATTGCCTGACAGAAAGGTTTCATGGCCTGGTATTAGCCCAAGAGTCCAGAACTGTATATAGAAGGCCCCTGTATGAAGAATTAAGAAAAACATGTCCCAATAAGAAGGAAGTAGTAAATGTGCTAATAAGAGATGAAAGCCAGCAAAGCAGGTACCCAGAACCTGTTGAAGGCAACAGAAACTTCTTTTACAGCAACTGCAAAAGAAAAGCACATACATCAAACCAGTGCCTTAGAAAGAGAAATAATCAGCAAGATAAGTGCAAAGATGGAAATGCTGCAACAAGTGAGTAAAGATGATTCACATCTGCACTAAATATGAGAGCAAATAAGAATTCTCAATGGTTATTTATTCACTCTGGAGCATATCAACACTAGATACACCAAAAAGAATTCTTTTCCTATTATCAAGGAATTTAATTACAAAGGTTTTCATAGGTGACACTACAACACTTGGTGCAGTTTGAGAGGGAACTCTCCAAGCAAGCCTCAGAAGCAGCAAAGGAGCTACACACTTACCTTCAAAGAAGTACTCTATGTACCCAGAATAGTCAAGAGCCTGCCATCTTTCTGCAAGGCCACAGCAGAAGAACTCAGTTTCAGCTTTGATAATTCTGGATGTGGGATGACAAATCAAGATGATGCTCATATTGTTTTGGGTATCAGAGATCAGAGTTTAAGCATGTTGACTTATATTCCGGCATATCTGGAAGCCAATTGTAGTAACTTAATCAATGGAATGCCAACACTTTGGCATGGAGATTTGAACAGATCAAATAAGATTATATATGCAAAATTATCAAAGATCAGCCAATTTCCAGAGTGCAAGTAGATTCTGCAGCTAATTTAAATCACTGCTAAGCCTGCATATATGGGGAACAGACCAGATATACCACTCAAGAGCTTGGGGCTAATCAAACCAAAAAAAATCTGATCTAATTCACTTGGCACTGTGTGGATCTTTGCAAAAATGATCCCTTGCAGGAAGAAGAATTTAATCACCCTAATTGCCATTTATACAAGATAAAAGTGGGTCCACTTCCAGGGGAGAAAGGAAGAAGCCCTGCTTAGATCCAGGGGCTTATAGCAATGGTCAAGAGAGAAACTGGTGAAAATATCAAGAAAGTATGTTTGGACATTGGTGAAGAAAATACCTCAAACTCTTAAACCACCACTGCAAAATTCATAGGATAAGGCAAGAAACTATAGAGCCATATTACCCAAAGTAAGATCAAGTGATACAATGTGCAAGCTGAGCAACAATTGATATGATAAGATACATGCTCTGTGATCAAAATCATTCTATGACTTTTGGGGGGTGTCAGTTCCTACAACTGTATATACTAAAAATAGCAGTTATAGCAGAATAACCCATGATTCAACTGCATGTTAAGAATGGCATGAAAGCTTGCTAGGAATACTTGGGTTCTGTCTCTAATCTAATGTGAAGGGGAATAAAGCCACAAGCTTGTCAAGGGAAAACTATTGAGCTACAATCCCCAACTTAGTTGGCGTCTTAACAAAAGTATGTGCTGGGTTCAGCGTCCTTTGAGATGACAATGTACTAAAGCTTCCAAAGTCAAAACAACTGTAAACTCCACCAGCAGGGACTTGATAAGAATGCAGCTGTGGTCAATAGTTACAAAGACAGAAAAGTATCTTTGCCTGTACAAGAACAAACTTGGGAAAGAATCAAATATAATAAAAGATACCTACTCTGAGTATTCCTCACAAGTAGTGCCTCCAAGGTCAGTTGGCTGTCAGCGCGGTTTCCTGGGAGTGTCCTGTGGTCTGGGGTTGGAAGTTCAGGTAGCAGCAGGTAGCAGTGATCACACTAATCCACAAGTTGGTATATTGATAAAAGGGATGATGATCTATTGTTGAGGGATAGCCTCCCTTATATACTTTTCTCACTGGCTAAGTGATTACTAATCATGGTGTTCCAGAAGGTTCCGGAGATCAATAGAAATCTTAATGACATCAGAATGACCTAAGAATGTTCTAAGTAGGTGCCGGAAGGTTCTAAGAGGCACAGCACATCCAACCAATCAGGAATCAGTATTCTGAAACCTGTGTAACATGGGGATACCATATATGGTATGGAAATGATAGGGATGGTGACACTGGCTGATCATGTGTCATGGGTACTGGCGCAAGTACTTGCGCGGGTACTTGCCTAATATAGAAGTACTTATAGCTAGTAATCTTACATAAAGTGAGGGGTAACTTATGCAATAAGGTAAGCAGGTGTGATAGTCAACCGGCTTATGGGATAGTATTGATTGGGTAAGACAAATGGGATAAAACTAAAATACATGTAGTAGTGATATAGGGAAGTAGAAAATAAGGGAATGAGCACATCTGTCAGTGGGTGTCACTGTCACCCCACTACAGCGGGGCGTTCTGGTAAAGGGTGTTGGCATGGTCTGGACTGACATGCACTGGCATGCTGTGGTTGCAAGAGATGGTAGGGAATCCAGCAAGGCGTGCTGGCGCAATCTGGACAATGTTGCTTGCGGTCTGTATTCTTCCTCCTGAAGCTCACCATCTGATTCCTCAAGGTATTCACTTACCCTGTGTCTGATACTTTGGAGCTGTTGCCTGGATGAGTCCTGTGTATATTGCTCTTGGAAGCCACTTAGCTCTACTATTACATCATGTAGTACATTAGTCATTTGAGGCAAAAACTCATTCAAAATCTCTTTGGTTCCCAAAGTTGAGGCACAAACAGACGCATCCGGCCCATACTGTGCAAATTGCATGCAAAATAGTTCCCGTGTGGCTTCTTTGTCAAATCCCCTCACTCTCAGCTCATTCTTGATTTCAATACGTGTATTGTTATATATCTTCTTACATACATTGGCTGGCATCTTGATGTAGAACTCATGCCATAGCTTTCTACTCAAATTCTTCCATCTTTGTTGACTCTCTGGGGTATCTAGTTCTGCTAGATTAATCAGTAGTGCCCAAATATCTGTATGAAGGCTTGTCATAGATACTTGGGCCATACTAAAATCATTTGGCAAGAACTTGAATGGATCCAACATCAACTTTTCCGGTCCAGACCATGCTTGTGAGCTGGGGGATGGGTTTTGTCTGGGTTGTCCTAAAGATGAGTTGAGGCTTGGTATGGGGACCATAGCAATGGATTTGGATACTTATACAGCAGTATATTGGCATCAACCTGGTCTTATATGAAATATATATGGAAACTAATGTGATTGTTGAATTTTCCATATATTATGCATGATGCATCTTGGATTGCATTGACACGGATCAGATCACATCAATTGCAGATTTCCTATTTGAATATAGACCTGTGATTAAAGCATCAATAAAAGTATCAAGGCATTGTTTGCAGATGATTTTTGCAACATAATGATGGGATACATGGCAATTGATGGAGATTTAACCATAATGTATTAAAAATCAGATAAATAACACAAA
Source organism: Basidiobolus meristosporus CBS 931.73 (assembly GCA_002104905.1). Lineage (NCBI taxonomy): Eukaryota > Fungi > Basidiobolomycota > Basidiobolomycetes > Basidiobolales > Basidiobolaceae > Basidiobolus > Basidiobolus meristosporus. Next base: position 58,797 of record MCFE01000202.1, on the reverse strand, counting down.
TTGTGCCAAATCAATTCAAACCGCCTCTATACAATCATCCACCAATTTTAATATGACTTACTTGTCTGAATGGTCTTTTCTCATCAATCCCATCACTACCACTGGATTTCCTTTTGACACACTAGAGGAGATCTATTCCAAGTACTGTGGTCCATCAACCCCAATCTACTCAAGGAGATCCCTTTTTAAGCTTCTCTGCTATTACAAGAACTATTGCCCTACAAGGTTTCATCCCACCATCCATGGCAACAAGAGTCCTAGAAGCTTTCATTCCCAGCTGACAGCAATGGAGCACCACCTTGCAGAGGGTATTAATGACTTAGAGCAAGCTTAGAATACTAGGTTCAGAAGCTTCAATAGACTTCCATATCCCAGAGTGTTCAGCAACAGGTTCCATATCAGGAGTATTTTGGATACCTTCCCAGTGAGGATTAACAGACCTTATAGAGGGCAGAGGCACTTTTATTCTGGCAAGTACAAGGCACACTGTGTGAAGTTTCAAGCACTGTCTGACATTGAGGGTAACATCACCTGGCTTAGTGGGCCATTTGCTGGAAGTAGGCATGACAAAGCACTCTGGGTAGAGAATCATCCTGAATTCAGTAGAGGTAAGAAATGTATGGCAGACTTAGCCTATATAGGAGAGGATTGTCAGAGATTAGGATGTATTACAGCTTATAGGAAGCCAAGGAATGGTGTGCTTAGCAGGAAGCAAAAGCTCTACAATGAGATATTTAATCATTTCAGAGTGAGGGTAGAGCACACATTTGGATATCTGAAGAGATTCAGCATATTGGCAGGTAAATACAGAAGAAAGTCATATATAGGAGAAAACAGCAGAATAGGTAAAATAGTTAAGATACATATTAATGCACAGTAAGTTCATACAAGAAGACATCCACTGAGAGAAATGTGTCTGGAGCATTGTGAAGAGTAAATAAAGCAAGGAAAGCACTATTCTGAGCAACATAAGTAAGATTGAGTAAAATTACCAGTAACTGTGTCATACCACTGGCATCATGGTAGAAATTATAGTGCCAGATAGTGCCGTAGAGTGCCAGATCAATCCGGCACCATAAACAGGCTGGCACTGTGTGGCACTATCCAACTGAACAAGTCTAAACACTTGATAAAACTCATGAAGGGTTCAACTGCTCCAATGAGACTACTAAGTGCAGAATCTTAGAATAATCAATGAGTGGGGAAAATATCAGCAGAAAGTTTCTGGTCTAGCGTCATTGACCCTTGCTACAATGCTATGATAGAACTACAGCAGTATTTGCTAACTCTACTGCTTTATAGGCAAGTAAGCTTAATGGTGTTTGGGTGCTACCTCAATGGGATTTAGATGGTATTCTGATGGTTGCATTTTGGTCTCAACTTATTTGGGCAGACCCAACTGGTCAGCACATGCAAATGCATATATGGAAGAAAAACTTGACAGTTCATTGATGGCCTTGATGCAGGCATTAGTTGGCACTATAATGGTAGTATGACAGCCTTCAGCTGGTGCTGTATAATGCTACCATACCAATTTACCAGATGGTATTTCCTTTTGCTACCTCCCCAGGTGCCATTCAAGTAATCCACTGCTGTATCACCCAATTGGCTTTATTACCCACTAGTACCATGGGTATTGCACAAATAGTTCAAATAAAAAAAAACTATGGCCTCCTGCTTGCCAACCTCTACAGGCATGCACACCTACTGCAATTGACACACTCCTATCACCTCAGCATTATAGCTTTTTAGTGTGATACTTGCAAAGGTGCCATATACCTTGTATTACAGGTCAAATGTATACTTTGCAGATATATATTTGGTTGCCACCCCTTTTGCCATGAATACCTCTTGGGTACCAGAGAAATACCCTTTGGTACTGAGCCTGTATATTCCTTCTCACTGCTAGAATTTAGTCCCCCTTATTAGTACACCCTGGTACTTTTTTGTGTGAATTCCATATTGAATGGTGTAGAAGTTGGCTTGTACTCAGAAGAAACCCAGCATAGCATGATAAAAATGTCCTGATTAGAATTAGTTACATGTAGCATCCAACCCATCTTTGCATTACTTAACTGTTTACCCATGCATTGGGTCTGCTTAGCTTCTTAAAGTCAAAGGCATTGATGTGTCCATGAGCACATCTGTCATCAGTATTCTCCAACTCTTCCTGGCTGTCCTCCATGTTCCAACTTGTTGCATCCATAACAGGCTTGAAGGTAATATTCTTGATAAGATTGGGATATGGTTGTACTTGTAACTTGCCTTGTCTTCCTATTTCTCCACCCAGCCACTCAATAGGAAGCTACCAAAAAGTAAAGCAAGGTCTAGTATTCTCAATACACCAAGCAAGATGGAGTAGAGAATGGATGCAGTAGCAGCAGAGATTTTAAGCAGGCAATTTGATGCTTGTATTATAGCTGCTCAAATCCCAATGCAAGCTCCTTGCATAAAAGCTTTGGATGCACAAAGTTGGCATTGGTGATCTGCTTCAAGATAAATATTTCTGCAATGCCAACATATGACTCCCAATGCTTCCAGTGTACTCTAGGAAGCAGTTGCTACTGTAGGCCACTTGAATAAATACATGTCCAGCTTGTCCAGTCCTTGCATTTGTGGCATTGCACATGAGCAAGATTACTGAATGGAGATTATGAGAAATACTCTAGGCAATAGATACTCAGTAATGTCTTATTACTTTTTTGATATTTCTCCAGCATTTTAAAGTGCTCATCTAGCTTGAAATACATGATGTACAAATTGGTCATTAGCATAGAGATATTGTTTAAGAGCAAATGCAACTTGGCAATTATTATTGGAATACTGTTGAAGAGCAAATGCATTGCTCTCAGTGAATAGCTTTTGCTCCTGCAGAATATCTCTACCTTTAGCATCTCAGGTTTTTGATTAATGCCATATTCCAGTCAATGGCTTATTGCTTGCCAGCTTTGCTGCAACTGCATGCTGCATTTTGCATGTTCTCTGCATGGGAAGATGAAGTGCTTAGTATTGGTATTTAGACAATAACAAAGTGTGTGAATTATGGTGTAAATACCCTGGATTTTACACATTTGACAGCAATACCATCCATAATGCCCAGAAAGGCCAGCTATCTAGCTGATGGCCGGGGTATCTCTAGTGCAGATAATATTATGCACTTTGATATGACAGCTATTCATTATTATCCTGCCAGATAGCATACAAAGCTCATCCAGCAATGCATATAGGTAGCATTTCAGGTACAACAGTTATCTAGAGCCAGATATCATTGACACTACCATCAGATCCTTGCTCTGGTGCCATAAGATTGGCAGCAGATTTGAGGTTGAAGAGAATCAGTGGCCAACAGAGTTTACTAACAGAGTAGCTATTCAGTGAGAGCCATAATGTGCCAAGGCAAAGGCATAATAGTACATACCTTCAAAGTAGTACTTGCTTCTTTGTTGTTTTTGATGTTTGCCATCAAAAGTTTTGGAAATGGGTGCACTTGATTTCACTGGGCATGGTACAGTATAGCTTACAGTATTTGTTGGACTGCATGAATTTCCTCAAGAAGGGAGCTATTGGAATATATCTGGAGTGTGAGTAATGTTTTCCTCCTGTGGTGGTGGATCCCTGAGAAGTTGAACTCCTGTATGATGGTATTCCATTTGTGCTAAGTAAAAGGTAAGATGCATCCTGGAATGATTTTGGTAAGAAGTAGCAGTAAATCCTCAAAGCCCCTATTACTGGTATTAGTGGAAGTACACCACATCTATAGCCACAACTTCATATCTTTCATCAGTAAATAGATTACTAGGCTCATTTGGCTCCATAAGTATCCCTGTTTTTTACATAAGTGTTGTCTCATTGCCAGGCTCATGCAGGGCACTGGTGTGAGATGAGATAGGCTCACAATTCAGTAGTGAGCCTCTTTCTTCAGAGCTACCACTCTGCTGGCCACATTCAGAAGGCTGAGGTTGTTGCAATATTCTGAGGAGTATTGGAAGTGAAGTGGAGAACTACAGGATTTACATATTATTCACTTGAAGATTTATTGATCAAAAGTATGGTATTTATACTTCTGATAGAGTAGAGAAAACAAACGTGCAGAGCTTGCTAAGGAAGGTCACAAGAGTATGTGTGCAAAGTTTGGGGTCTTTTGGACAACTTTGAGAAAAATAATAATCTGCTTACCTGACAATTTGGTGAAAATATTCTAAGTAAATCTCAACAAGAGATCTGGTCAGGACAGAATGCTAATCACAGTATAAGATCTATGTGACTAAGTTAGCATGAATATTTAGGTGACAACTCAATAATTACAACAGAGGTGAGCTAAGTAGTGTTGCAATTCACCCATATTGGTCTGTGCAAGGTTACAAGCACAGCTAAGTACTATTATAGCAGTTTTAAGTGGCAAGCAAGATATTGCTGTCACAATAGTGAGTGATGTATGCTCAAATATAACTTGTGTGACAAAACACTGGCCATGCTCCTTGTAGCACTTCATATGCTGCCTGCATGCTTCATGGCAGAGATGCTTGTTAGAAAAGTCACATGGTGGTTTTTCCCTTCTCCTATGGAATTGTAGAGGGGTCACAGTGACACCCAGTAGCAGATGTGCCAATTCCCATATTTTCTGCTTCCATATTTTTCTAATACCCTTATTAAGTTTTGTCCCATATGATGAGTAACATCCCATAAGCTGGCTAACTATGATATCTGCCTGTTTATTGCAAAGGTTATGCCACACTTTATATAAGATTGCTAGAGGTAAGTACTTATATAATGAACTAATACCTGTGCTAGGACCTTTGAAACATGGTCAAACTGTGTTGCCAACCCTACCATTTTTACTCTATGTATGGTGTCACCATGTTACTCAGGTCTCAGAATACTGAATCCTGATTGATTGGATGTGCTGTGCCTCTAATAACCTTCTAGTATCTACTTAGAACATTCCTAGTGCATTTTGATGCCATCAAGATTTTTACTGACTTCAAGACCTTGTGGAACACCATGATTAGTAATCACTCAGCCAGTGAAAGGAGTATATGAGGGAGGCAATCCCTCAGCAGTAAATCATCATCCCTTTTATCAATATACCAACATGTTGCTGAGTGTGTGCAGTGCTACCTGCTGCTATCTGAACCTCCAATTCTAGACTACAGGACACTCCCAGGAAACTGTGCTGACATCCAACTGACCTTGGAGGCACTACTTTTGAGGAATGCTTACAGTAGTTATCACCTATTAAACTTGATTTTTTCCCAAGTTTGTTCTTGCTCAAACAAAAGTACTTTTCTGGCTTTATAAATATTGACTGCAGTCACATTCATATCAAGTTCCTGCTAGTGTAGTTTACAGTTGTTTTGACCTGGGAAGCTTCAGTACATTATCATCCCAAAGGATGCTGAACCCAGCACACACTTTTGTTAAGATGCCAAATAAGTTGGCAACTATAGCTCAATAGTTCTCCCTTGAAAAGCTTGTGGCTTTATGCCCCTTCATACAAGAATAGCAACAAAATCCAATTGTTCCTAGGAAGCTTTGGCCAGAGGCTATCACATCCAGTGAGCACACCACACACAAAACACTTGAGAAGTGTTGGACATATCTCTCCCTATAGCTAATACACCACCACAGTGCTATATCAGAGTAGACTGTCTCATAGGGCATAAGAACAGTTGGACAATACCTTGCTCTAACATCCAGTGCAACAAGTAGTGTTACAGTCAACAAAGGCCATGCTGACTGTACTCTCAGTGAAGGCAATAGTGCAGACTCCTCAAACTCTCTGTTAAGTAGGCAACTATGAATCTTAATGGTGCTGCAAGCCCATCATAATGAGCAGGCAGATGGGAGTGGAGCAAACTTAACGCCTCTGGTAGAAGACCAGCAACTGAAGGTCACAACATCACCACTACCAGTATTAGCAAGTATGTTGTTAGCTCCTACCAAAGCATAAATGAGACAATTAGTTACAGTGGCTGATAGGCAAGATGAGATGGCCTAGAGAAGTCCAAAAATAGTCCAGAGTCTGGAAGAGCTGCTAATACATGCAGCACAGTCAATATCATATGTTGAAAATGCAATATCTAGGAAGCAAAAAAGAAACTGCATTAGCTCAGTTTTCCAGCCAATAATTGAGCCAATTCACATTTTTGCAGTAGGGGAACACCATACAGTCTTTGCAGCATACCAATAGTGCTCAAATATAAAGCCCACAGTAAAACCTATAACAGCACTGGAAGGAGAGGCTGTGATCTCCACACCCCAGCATGAAAATCAAAAGACGTTGCAGATTGGTGAAGCTGCCGGGGGCAATGATGAAGAGTAGGCAAATATTCAAGAGGCTGTTGAAAGCCTAGCACAACATCATCATAAGGCCATCATATCATGAGATCATTAAGATCTCAAGGTCAAGCAGAATGCACTTGATATACTCCATGGGCATGTTACTGGACTTAATCAAGCAAATGGACTTTGGACCAGCATTAGTATACTAAAAGAGCATCTCAAGAATAGCTAAAACTATCAAAGGCAGAAAATATGGGTGCCACAGTCAAAACCCAGCAGCTTCCTCAAGGATTTGTCATACGCATAGTTGAATGCTCCAAATAAGCAGCAAAAAGCATCAGGCAACTAGAAAAGTGATGGTAAGGGGCATATGGGCAGAAACAGATACATCAGTGCTGCATTTATCAAGGAAAGCACAAAGTTCTACACAGGAAGCACTCATTAAAAGTAGCGGTTAAGGTCCTGGCAGCAATATAAACCTGCAGCTAACTCAGAAGCCTGTCACTAGCAGAGCTGGAGCCTGCAAGCTCAAGAGAAGCAAACACTATCAAAGGCAGCAGAACAAGGGTGCCATGGTTCCAAACTAGTGGCTTGCTTAAGAGCGTGTCTCAAGCAGGGCCAAAAGTTCCAAACAAGCAGCAGGGAAACCTCAGGCTGCCAGGAGAGTGCTTTCAACAGACAAGCAGACAAAAACAGATGCACCAGCTTAGCATTATTTAAGGAGAAAGCAAAGTACAATACAGGAAACACTCAGTCAAAGTAGCAGTGAAAGACTTGGCAGTTATAATGAAAAAGACAAAGGTAGAAAGAAAAAAGTCTACCTAAGCCTGAAGCAGGGAAGCATGTGAAAAGAGCTGCTGTTCTCACCAATGAACACTGTCAGCCCAGAATAGGCTGAATCAAATCCTAGCCAAGAAGATTTACCAACAAGACAAATGCTATTTTGTCAAGAGTTGGAAGTGCAGCCAGTTAAGCTACACTCCAGTGAGGTAGATGTGTTTGCAGAGAAAAGCAATTCATTTACCATAGCCTGAATATCTTCCATTTTTGACATAGTGGAAATCCCACTGACAGACAATGCAACAATGTCAAGAACTCAAAAGACCATCACAATGCCTATAGTGAAATTATGGAACATCAATAGGAACACCAAGAGGTTGTATTGTTGCTTCAAGAGCAAGCCCAATCTATGCAGTGAGTCCAGAGCAGACTGAATCCTATCATTGCCAAGAAAAATTGTCAACAAGAAAATAGTAGTGCTCATAAGAGTTGGAAGCACAGCCAGTTGCACTACACTCCAGTAAGGTAGTTGAGTCTGTAGAGAAAGGCAGTTTGTCCACCACAGCCTCTTTGTTCTTCATTGTTGACAGACTGGAGATCTGACTGACAGACAAAGTAACAATGTCAAGAACTCAAGAGTTTATTGCAATGCCTTCAGTGGAGTTTTGGAACATTAATAGGCACGCCAAGAGGTTGCAGCACAACTTCAAGAGCAGTGCACACAAAAACAAACATGGATATTGCAAGGATTCATTGCAAGGATTCATTGCAAAGACTGGCAGATGAGGTGCTACACCTTGTGGCACTGGCTGAAGACCAGGGTATATGGGACCCATCAAGTGGACAGTGACATAAAGCCAGAGGGTTCCTGCCAAAGTCACAAAAAGGGCATTACAACAGAAATACATAATGAATGATGGATTTTAGTGGATCTGATTATCAAATGTGGGATTGGGCTTAATGTTAGTGATAGGTATAGGGACTTGCATAGGTCAGTACAATTTGCAATTGAGGTTCAGCTGAAGTTTCAACAGAAAAAATCAATTTTTATGCCTGAAAAGTAAGAGAATTGATTGGGTCAGGAGGTAAGGAAAATAAAAAAGAGGCAATAGCAATCAATGTACTCAAACATAGGAGATGACTGAGTGTCTGGGATCATAAAGTGATATTATTTGTAGAGGACAAATCAAAAGCCACTTTCTTTATTGCAATACAAAAATCTGACCAAGTTTTATGCAAAAACCAAGGTGTAATTATTTTTGTACAGTTATAGCACAGTGTATTTACAGGATCAATACTCTTAGTCATGCAACTTTAATTTTGTGACATCCTTTTGACAGCATCAGTAGCTCTAAACCAATATTGCACTCATTTCTTTATTTTGCTTTTTGCTATTGTAACACACAATTCAAAGATCAAGAATTTCCAACTTTGAAGGACAAATACTCCAGACCCTGACAAGCAATCCACCCAAGAATATTATGTCATACAGAACAAGTAGTAGCTAACATATGTTTCAAATAACAGCTCATTTGAAGCAGTACTTAAGGAGTTATGACCAAAAGAGTCCAACTATTATATATACTCTGCCTTATTGCTAGGATTACTATGGTGACTTTGATAGCATGTAACTTTAAAACCAGCCAATGAAGTCACGTGAATATTCTGACTTTGATCAGTACTACAACAGTAAAGAGACTGCAAAGCTCACAAGAATCCAATCTAAGTTCTACAAGAAACTACCACTTTTCTGTTGGAAAAGTCCCCTCTAAGAAGCCCCTTCACTCTGAAGACACCCCTTTAGGTTAAAGCAGAGTTCAGAACTTCCATATTAGAAAATATTTTCTCAGAAAGGAAAGTGACTTCCAAAAAAGGAAAGGTTACTATAAAAGTAAATAAGCTCAGTAGCTCACAGAAGGTCAGAACACTACTGTAGAAGTGATAAACACTGCCAATAGTATATTTTGAGCCTAAGTTGAGGAAATTAGTGAGAGTTGTATCTTCTATTGGTATATTAAGCTCCCAATAAACTATTTCAGTATTAGCATACTGGAAGTTGTTGTATATTGTTGATTAGCCTCTACATTATAGAATAAGCCCCAAACTACTCTTAATACAACACAACACATCATCACAATTATTTCTTTTAGGGGCTGGATGATTCTTAAGATACTTCAAAGTGCATCAACAACATCAAAGAGACCTTGTTTGTGGTTGTGTCTTGAAGTGTTGCAGCATTTTCATTGTCAAGCTCATTCTGCTGATTATTACTCTTCTTAAAGCACCCATTTAACATGTGTGCATTCCTTTTGAAATAGCAGCAATACAGGTTGTGTTTGCATTGTAGGATATAGAGTACCTCCTGTGGTAGCTATCAACACTTGACCAGGCATTCTCTTATTCCTTGGTATTGGCACTTATTGCTCTTAGCTCTTCATCCAGGGTCCTTCTAAGTACATAATTTACTGACAGATCTTCAATTCTAAACTCTAGAACTGATACAAGGCTCTGCAACTGGTCTGTTGAGCTTTTCACATGGACACACATCTCACCCTCATCAGAAGTTTGTTTGCCCATTTATTCCATCTCATCAACCTGCAGGGCTATTGGACTTTTTTCATTGAATAGTCCTTAATGAGCTATGACTGCAAGAGAGGCCAAGAAAAGGTCTGCCACTACTTGCAGGCCTTCTTTAGTGCTCTGGGAGATTGTTTTGCAGATATTGACCTGATTAATCATCATCAAACCTTGGGTCCTCATAAAATGAAAATTCTCATGTTTGCGCAATTATGTCCACAATTTCAAATGTAATAAGTCACCAAGTAGAATCCACATGTTGCACTTGCTTTCATAGCATCTTCCAATCTTGCCCTAAACTTGAAGTTGCACAAAACCAGACCAATGCTATCGATGGAGCTTCTTACCCTGTTGAAAAGATGGAGAGAGACCACTATCATGCTTGGGAGGTGAAGACATGGGTACTGCTAAAGGAATGACACCCAAAAGTTAATATTTTGGCTAAAGAATATTCTGACCATGTTATAGGAAAAGAAGTCTTAGAGAACCAGTTCAAAGAACAAAGTGCCTTTGACTGCATTGGGGTCAGTATTGTAGAAAAGTTGCCAATCCAATGCTGAAGAGCAATGACAGCAACTTGTGCCTGAGAGGTATTCAAAGCCCCCCAAAAATAATATTCCACAGATGCTCCCAGGAAATGAAGTGCAAAATCCAACAAGCAAACTAACCACTTCATTAACAAGATACTATCAGTAAGTGTACAAGTTACTGATTAAGATGCAAGCATATTTATATCTCACAACCTGTGGTCATGTACAAGCATACCTTGCCCCTCAGGCACACTATATCACTATTTAGCAATTATGGCTCAATGTGGAACTATACAACAGAACAAGTCTTTGAAGTAGAATCAAACTGGGTAATGATGAGTCAATTAAATAACAAGGATATGTAAGGGGTGCACAGCTTTATTCCTGTTGCATACTGTAGTCAGCCATCATTTAATCTTACATTCATGTGGGTGCAATATATTTTACAAGATTCTACTTTTGGGCTAATATTTAAATATAGCACCAGTTGGTACTTGTGCACCAAGATAGTGCTGTGCAGTTCTATGACAAGTTACCAGTCTCAGGAGCTAAATTCAGTGTGCCATAGGTATTGAGTATCAAGCTAATCTTTTCAGTTCTTCTATGCTCTAATCATTCATGCACAACATTGAGTCCAAAAAAGGTAAGAAAGGTATTTTCTCCACCCCAATGAGTGTAACACAGAGGCTATTTAGCATGTAGATGTAGAACTCTGTTTCACACTCTGTGGCCAAGAATGGATCTACTTGGTCATTCAGTTATACTATGGCATCATTTGGAACTCATGGCTCAGTGTAGCACTGTCTAATGGAACAAACCTAATAGCAAGGCTTTTGGTTCAAGCATTAAGAAAATCCAGTTTAAGTAGTAAGAAATAAGAATATGCTTCTATATGCACGCATGATCACCAAAGAAAGTACACAAGACCCTTGAAAGGCAACAGTTGCAATTTTTCTTGCAGCTACTGCAAAATGAAAATTCACTAGTCAGATTTGTACTTCAACAAGAGTGACTCTCAATAAACAAGCCTGCATATTCTCAAAGCACTCAGCATAGACCTTTCTCATCTACACTCAGTCTCACATGGTGTATATTGACTCTGGAGCATCAAAACACTATGTCTTACAAAATAGCTTTATTGAAATTGTTTGGCAAGAACTAAAATAGATCCAACATTGACTTTTTGGTCTGTACCATGCTTGTGAGCTGGGGAATGGGCTTTGTCTAGATTTTGCTAAAGATGAGTTAAGACTTAGTATAAGAACCATGGTGATGGATTTGGATACTTATACAGTAGTATATTGGCTTTGTTACAAGTCTTGGTATAAGAGTTGTAGAGGATTAGGGAGTTTAGCTAGTATTGTATTCACTAAAACTTGAACTGATTTTTATTGAGGTTCCAGCCGCTCCTTATATACATTTTGCCAAATGAATTGCTGACCAATTGTATTTTGTAATGTAGGCTGTGGCTGATGACTCATTTGATTGCATCATCATCACCCAATAAGAACCTACTTAATAGACTTGTTGCGTTAGATAGTGCCACATTGAGCCATGAGTGCTCAATGATGCCATAGTGTGCCAGAGAGGCTAAGTGAGCCTATACTTGGCCACAGAGTGTGAAGCATAGAACTGCAACTTCATGCAAAGCAGCCCTTGTGTTTCACCTATGATGCAGGAGAAAATCCATTTTTGGATGTTTTTTTGTGGACCAATATGGTGCAGGATGTGTAAGAGCACTAAAGGGTTGATGATATACATCTGGTACTCAATACCCATGGCAATCTGAACCTAGCTCTTGTTGCTTATAACATGTCACAAAAATGCATGGCACTATCTTGGTCCACTGGTACTATCCAGCACTATATTTAAATATTAGCCCTAAAGTAAGATCAATACAAAGCACTTATGGTGCCAGATAGTGCCATGCATTTTTGTGACATGTTACAAGCCACAGAAGCTAGATTCAGAGTGCCATCGGTATTGAGTACCAGATGCATATCTTCAATCCTTGTGTGCACTTACACATCCTTTACAACATTGACCTAAAAAAAAAGGTCAAAAATGGATTTTCTCCATCACAATGAGTGAAACGCAGGGGCTGCTTTGCATGAAGATGCAGAGCTGTGCTGCACACTCTGAGGCCAAGTGTAGGCTCACTTGGCCTCCCTGGCACACTATGGCAACATTTGGCACTCATGGCTCAATGTGGCATTATCCAATGGAGTAAGTCTAATATACCTATTTCTGTCTGATAAGGATCTGCTGATTCATTTGCAGACTAATGCTACTGATTTGCTAGATAATACTGATATACTGATTACCTCAACATATACTAATTGATTTGACTAAAAACTGATCTAACTTAAACATTCAAGCAGCAGATTATAATATTCTCCCATACTAAGGTTGAGAGGGTACTCCTGAACCTCTTTTCTTGTGATACCAATATCTTGATGGTTCAGTGTTATCAGCAAGTCTTGCAAGCTTGAGTCTGTCCCTATTTACTAAATCTTCCTGGATATTGCCTCTTTTGTTCACTAGTTGGTAAGTTGCAAATGGACATTCTCTGATGATCTTGAATGGTCCTGTCCATTGTGGCTCAAACTTCTTCAGAGTGTTGTTTCTTAGCAATACAAAGTTCCCAACTTGCAATGCTTCTGGTGCTATAGTCTTATCAAATCTCTGCTTTATCTTTTCTGCACTTTGAGATACTTTGGTCTGTGCCTCTTGACATCTTTGTTCCAGTTGCTGGTGTCTACTTGGCTGACTAAGTTCTTCTTCTAAGGCATCTGTAAGCTTGGGTTGTGTGAGATCTCCTGGAATCCTTGGTTCACGTCCGTACACTAAGTAAAATGGTGATTGCTGGGTGGTATTGTGTACTCTGACTCTGCATGCAAAGAGTGCTTGGTCTATATACTCATCCCATCTACTGACAACTCCATTTGCATACTTGGTCAGCATTTTTCCAAATAATCCATTGAACCGTTCTGTGACTCCATTAGTTCTGGGAGGATATGCCAAAGTTTTCAAGTGTTTGATCTGCTGCATTTCCAGGTAAGATTCCAATGTCTTTGCCATAAAGTTTACACCTTTATTGGATAGAATCTCTACAGGGCATCCAAATTTCATAAGTATCTCATGATAGATGAAACTTGCAACTTCTTGTTCACTGACTATAGGTGCAGCTTTAGCAACTGGCCATTTGGTGGCATGGCCAATTACTACTAGGATCCAACAGTAGCATTTCCTGGTAGTTGGCAGTCTTCCAATAAAGTCAATTCCCCATCTTTCAAATGGTCTGACAGGCTCCAAGGGAAAAAGTTCAGCAATTCTATGTGGTTGGCCTTTATTTATTTGGCAATTTGGGCATGTTCGCACTAGCTTCTCAATGTCTTGTTTCATTCTGGGCCACCATGCTCTGGCTTTCACAAGGCTCTAGGTTCCTTCAATTCCTAGATGCCCATATCCATTGTGTAGCTTATGTATTAAATCCAGGCAAGAAACATAAGGGCAGTAGGCAACAGGGCTTCCATCAACAATTCAGTAGAGTATTTCATCCTGTACAACAAATTTGCTGACTTCATCCTGGATTATTTTCTTGATACCTTCCTTCACCTCATCAGGAATGGCTTGGTTCTCTAGGTACTTTGGTAATATGCTAGGCCAATCTGATTCATGCACCAAGTTGTGTTGTGCAACTTGATCTAATCTTGAAAAGGCATCTGCAACGGTGTTGTTTTTTCCAGGGCAGTAGACAATCTCTAAGTCAAATTGCTGAATGTATTCACTCCATCTTTTCATTCTTCTAGAGAGTACCTTCTGAGCAAATATATACTTGAGGGAGGCATGATCAGTCTTCACAGTGCATTTGACTCCTTCAATATAGCATCTCCATGTCTTCAAACAGTGTACCATAGCAAGCATCTCCTTTTCATGGACTTGATAGTTTTGTTCTGCTGAGTTCAGTTTCTTGGATTCAAAGGCAACAGGGTAGTCCTTTCCTGTGTGTCCTTGGCTCAGCACTCCACCAATTGCATAATCTGAAGCATCTGTGCACAGAGTGAACTCTTTTCTGAAGTCTGGTATTCTTAAGCTTGGTAGTTTAGCAAGTTCATTCTTGAGCGTCTGGAAGGCAGTCTCACAAGCTATGTCCCACTTGTAGGCATTGTCTTTCTAGAGGATATCAGTTAAAGGGGCTGCAATACTTGCAAAAGACTTGACAAATCTCCGATAATAGGACACCTTTCCAAGGAATGATCTGAGTTCTGATATGCTATGGGGCTGCTTCAAATTCTTGATAACTCGAACCTTCTTAGGGTCTAAGGTCACTCCTGTGCTAGTCACTATGTGTCCCAGGTATTTGACATGTTCCTTGAAGAATTCACACTTGGCTAGCTTGCCATATAGCTTGTTCTCTCTTAGCTTCTTCAAGACCTTTTCAATGTGCACCACATGATCCTCTTCTGTCTTGCTGTATATCAATATGTCATCCAGGTAGATTATCACAAACCTGTTTAAGTACTCCTGGAAGATGGTCTGCATCAGTGTCATGAATGTTGCAGGGTCATTGGTGAGGCCAAAAATCATGACTAAGTACTTATAATGGCCATATCTGGTCCGGAATGCTGTCTTAAGGATATCTTCTGACTTCACCCTAATCTGGTTGTTTCCTGACATGAGGTCAATCTTGCTGAATATAGTGGCTCCATTGAGTAGGTCCAAAGCTCATCAATTGGAGGTATGGGGCACTTATTCTTCACAGTCACTCAGTTGAGGTCTCTGTAGTCAATACATATCCTAAGAGTTCCATCCTTCTTCTTCACAAAAAGAACTGGTGCTCCCCAAGGTGACCTGCTGGGTCTGATATATCCTTGCCTCAATAACTGATCTATTTGTCTCTTCATCTCTTCCAGCTCCAATGGACTCATTCTATAAGGTGTCTTACTCACTGGGGGGCTATCTCCTGTGTCAATGGCATGATATACATCTCTGACTGGTGGTACGCTTACAAGTTCATCTGGAAATACGTCTGAATAATCCTTCCAATGAGTCTGCACCTTCTGGGGTACTGGTGTAGAGGAATCCTCCTGTAATACTGTCATGAGGAACATCTTGGTGCCTTTTCTTAGTTCTCTACAGAGCTGTGTCTTGCCAAGCTCACTTGTTTCACACAAACTGGAATTGACCAAGTTAAAATCCAGTCTGGCAGGTAATAGCTTGTAGGTCTTATTGTCCTTCTGTATCTAAGTAGCATGGGTTCTCCAGTTGATTGATGGATTATGACAAGATTTGCCAGGTTTTCCCAAGTACAAAGTCAAACTTGCAGTTCCAAAATATATAGGCCTGTAGATCTTCTTCATGGTCATTGATCTTTATCATTACTGGCTGAGTAATATGGTTGATTATGTGAGCATTCCCATCAGCTGTGAGACTGAAGTTGATTTGGTGGGTTCTAAGTTGATTCCAGATTTCAAAGCTAATTGCTCTGACATGTACTTGTGCAATGCTCCTGAGTCAATCATGATTTTGGCAGGTACTCCATTGATTACTCCATTCAAGTATAATAGCGTTCCTGAGTTTGAGGTCATCTGGGAAAGGTATTCTTCTGTCATATGGAAGGTGAGTTCTGAATCTACTTCAAGTTTATTCTCCATGTTACTTTGCTCAAGGGCTTCAATATGGTTGAAGGTTCTTGATGGCTGGTTTCCACTTCTTCTCTGAGGGCAGTACTTTGCAATATGTCCCTGCTGGTGGCAATTAAAGCAGAGTCCTTTCTTCTTACATTCTTTGGAGGTAGGATTCTTCTGTACAGCATCTATTTCCATTGGCGCTGCTTCTGATTGTCTTCTTTCATAGTGATTGTAGCCTCTCTGATTAGTCATTGTGGGCTTCCCAACTCCAAACATAGCTGAGTCATAGTCAATGGCAATCTTGAAGGCATCTTCAATAGTCTGAGGTCTTTGATAATTCACATTTAAGTTGGATCAGTTTCTAGTCAAATCAATTAGTATATGTTTAAGTTATCAGTATATCAGTATTATCTATGAAATCAGTAGCATTAGTAAGCAAACGAATCAGCAGATCCTTATCAGACAGAAATAGATATATTAAGTAAGATTTTTTTGGGTGATGATGATGCAATCAAATGAGCCATCAGCCACAACCTACATTAGGAAATACAATTAGTCAGTAATTTATCTGGCAAAATGTATATAAGGAGCTGCTGGAACCTCAATAAATATCAGTTCAAGTATCAGTGAATACAATACTAGCTAAACTCCCTATTTCTCTACAACTCTTATACCAAGACTTGTAACATTGGTAGCAGCAATAACCAGAAACCTCCTACCTGAAGAAAGACAAAACCACCCTTAAGATGTTGGACAATCAAGAATGGAAGAATACCATGCAGCAAATCCTGGCCCAACAGCAACAGTTACTCCAGATCCTCAGCCAACAGCAACAAGGAATGACTACCATGGCTCAGAGCCAGCAAAGCCTTGTCAAGAGCAACTTTAGTGTGAAGGTCAACTGGTACCATGGCAGAGTCAATGAAAACCTGGGAACTTGGCTCTTTCAGATTGAAGAAGCTTTTAAAGCTAAAGGATTTGCTCCAGAGAGCAAGTTGCGTTATGCAGTTTCTTACCTTGCAGATGCAGCTTTACAGTAGTACCACAACAAGATCAGGTCAGCCACTATGATGGGATGCTCTACAATCTCTACCTGGGATGAGTTTGTGTTGGAAATTCAGGATGCTTTTGACCCCCACACCA
Source organism: Basidiobolus meristosporus CBS 931.73 (assembly GCA_002104905.1). NCBI lineage: Eukaryota > Fungi > Basidiobolomycota > Basidiobolomycetes > Basidiobolales > Basidiobolaceae > Basidiobolus > Basidiobolus meristosporus. Next base: position 41,852 of record MCFE01000202.1, on the reverse strand, counting down.
GCAGACACTACTAAGAAGGAAGTTAAAGACACTCAGACATAAAGGAATGGTTCAAGAATACATCTATGAGTACAGATGTCTACTTGGACAAATTGAAAGAATGGACCCCTTGGATCAAGTTAAATACTTTATTGATGGGTTGAAAGAGAAAACTTGCAAGGAAGTGAATTACCAAAGACCTCAGACTATTGAAGAAGCCATCAAGATTGCCATTGACTATGACTCAGCTATATTTGGAGTTGGGTAGCCTACAGTGACTAATCAGAAAGGCTACAATCATTATGAAAGAAAAGAGTCAGAAGCAGTACCAATGGAAATAGACGCTATGCAGAAGAATCCTACCTCAGAAGAATATAAGAAGAAAGGACTTTGCTTCAGTTGCCACCAGCAGGGACATATTGCAAAGTACTGCCCTCAGAGAAGAAATGGACACCAGCCAACAAGAACTTTCAGCCATATTGAGTCCCATGAACACAGTAATGTGGAAGATGAGCTTGAAGAAGAGTCAGAACTCACCTTCCACATGACAGAAGAATACCTATCCCAGATGACCTCAAACTCAGGACAGCTATTATACTTGAATGGAGTAATCAATGGAGTACCTGCCAAGATCATGATTGACTCAGGAGCATCTCATGAGTACATGTCAGAGCAATTTGCTCTGAAAGCTGGAATCAACTTGGAACCTACCAAATCAACTTCAGTCTCCACAACTGATGGGAATTCTCACACAATCAAACATATTACCCAGCCAGTTAGAATGAAGATCAATGACCATGAAGAAGACCTACAGGCCTATATATTAGGGAACTGCAAGTTTGACCTTGTAATTGGAAAAACCTGGCTATTTTGTTGTAATCCATCAATCAACTGGAGAACCCATGCTACCCAGATCCAAAAAGACAACAAGACCTATGAGCTATTACCTTCCAGGCTGGATTTCAACTTGGTCAATTCCAGTGTGTGCAAGACAAGTGAGTTTAGCAAGACGCAGTTCTGTAGAGAGCTTAAAAAAGGAACTCAGATGTTCCTCATGGCGGTTTTACAAGAGGATTCCTCTACCCCAGCACCGCAGCAGGTCCAGACTCTCTTGAAGAAATATTCAGACGTGTTTCCAGATGAGCTTGTAAGCCAACCACTAGTCAGAGATGTGGATCATGCCATTGACACAGGAGATAGCCCTCCAGTGAGCAAGACACCTTACAGAATAAGTCCATTGGAATTGGAGGAAATGAAGAGGCAAATTGATCATCTATTGGAGCAAGGATACATCATGCTCAGCAAGTCACCCTGGGGAGCACCAGTGCTTTTTGTGAAAAAGAAGGATGGAACACTTAGGATGTGCATTGACTACAGAGCCCTGAACTCAGTTACCGTCAAGAATAAGTACCCCATACCTTGGATTGATGATATTTGAGACCAACTTAATGGAGCCACTATTTTCAGCAAGATTGACCTCATGTCAGGATACAACCAAATTAGGGTGAAACCAGAAGATATTCCTAAGACAGCATTTAGGACCAGATATGGGCATTACAAGTACTTGGTCATGAGTTTTGGCCTCACTAATGCCCCTGCAACATTCATGACACTGATGCAGACTGTCTTTCAGGAGTACTTAGACAAGTTTGTGATAATCTACCTGGATGACATATTGATACACAGCAAAACAGAAGAGGATCATGTAGTACACATTGAAAAGGTCTTGAAGAAACTAAGAGAGAACAAGCTATATGGCAAGCTAGCCAAGTGTGAATTCTTCAAGGAAAACGTTGCATACCTGGGACACATAGTGATTAGCACAGGAGTGACCTTAGACCCTAAGAAGGTTGAAGTTATCAAGAATTTGAAGCAGCCCCATAGCATATCAGAGCTCAGATCATTCCTTGGAAAGGTGTCCTATTATTGGAGATTTGTCAAGTCTTTTGCAAGTATGGCAGCCCCTTTAACTGATATCCTCTAGAAAGACAATGCCTACAAGTGGGAGATAGCTTGTGAGACTGCCTTCCAGACGCTCAAGAATGAACTTGCTAAACTACCAAGCTTAAGAATACCAGACTTCAGAAAAGAGTTCACTCTGTGCACAGATGCTTCAGATTATGCAATTGGTGGGGTGCTGAGCCAAGGACACACGGGAAAGGACTACCCTGTTGCCTTTGAATCCAAGAAACTGAACTCAGCAGAACAAAACTTTCCAGTCCATGAAAAGGAGATGCTTGCTATAATGCACTGTTTGAAGACATGGAGATGCTTTATTGAAGGAGTCAAATGCACTGTGAAGACTGATCATGCCTCCCTCAAGTATATATTTACTCAGAAGGTACTCTCTAGAAGAATGAAAAGATGGAGTGAATACATTCAGCAATTTGACTTAGAGATTGTCTACTGCCCTGGAAAAAACAACACCATTGCAGATGCCTTTTCAAGATTAGATCAAGTTGCACAACTCAATTTGGTGCATGAATCAGATTGGCCTAGCCTATTACTAAAGTACTTGGAGGACCAAGCCATTCCTAACAAGGTGGATGAAGAGATAAAGAAGATACTCTGGGATGAAGCCAGCAAATTTGTTGTACAGGATGAAACACTCTACCAAATTGTTTATGGAAGCCCTATTGCCTATTGTCCTTATGTTGCTTGCCTGGATTTAATACATAAGCTACACAATTGATATGGACATCTTGGGATTGAAGGAACCTAGAGCCTTGTGAAAGCCAGAGCATGGTGGCCCAGAATGAGACAAGATATTGAGAAGCTAGTGAAAACATGCCCAAACTGCCAAATCAATCAAGGCCAACCACAAAGAATTGCCAAACTCCTCCCTTTGGAACCTGTAAGACCATTTGAGAGATGGGGAATTGACTTTATTGGAAGACTACCAACTACCAGAAAATGCAACTGTTGGATCATAGTAGCAATTGACCATGCCACTAAATGGCCAGTTGCTAAAGCTGTACCAATAGCCAGTGAACAAGAAGTTGCAAGTTTCATTTACCATGAAATCCTGGTGACGTTTGGATGCCCTGTGGAGATCTTATCTGATAGAGGAGCAAACTTTATGGCAAAGACATTAGAGGCTTACCTGGAAATGCAGCTGATCAGACACTTGAAAACCTTGGCATATCACCCCAGAACTAATGGAGTCACTGAGCGGTTTAATGGATTATTCGGAAAAATGCTGGCCAAGTATGCAAATGGAGTTGTCAGTAGATGGGATGAGTATATAGACCAAGCACTCTTTGCATGCAGAGTCAGAGTACACAACACTACCCAGCAATCACCATTTTACTTAGTGTACAGACGTGAACCAAGGATTTCAGGAGGTCTCACACAACCCAAGCTTACAGATGCCTTAGAAGAAGAACTTAGTCAGCCAAGTAGACACCAGCAACTGGAACAAAGATGTCAAGAGGCACAGACCAAAGTATCTCAAAGTGCAGAAAAGATAAAGCAGAGATTTGATAAGACTATAGCACCAGAGGCATTGACAGTAGGGAACTTTGTATTGCTAAGAAACAACACTTGGAAGAAGTTTGAGCCACAATGGACAGGACCATTCAAGATCATCAGAGAATGTCCATTTGCAACTTACCAACTGGTTGACAAACAAGATAATATCCGGGAAGACTTAGTGCATAGGGACAGACTCAAGCTTGCAAGACTTGCTGATAATACTGAACCATCAAGATATTGGTATCAAAAGAAAAGAGATTCAGGAGAACCCTCTCAACTTTAGTAGGGGAGAATGTTATGATCTGCCGCTTGCATGTTTAAGTTAGATCAGTTTTTAGTCAAATCAACCAGTATATGTTTAGGTTATCAGTATATCAGTATTATCTATGAAATCAGTAGCATTAGTCAGCAAAAGAATCAGCAGATTCTTGTCAGACAGAAATAGATATATTAGGTAGGATCTTATTGGGTGATGATAATGCAATCAAATGAGTCATCAGCCACAACCTACATTAGGAAATACAATTAGTCAGCAATTGATCTGGCAAAATGTATATAAGGAGCTGCTGGAACCTCAATAAAAATCAGTTCAAGTTTTAGTGAATACAATACTAGCTAAACTCCCTATTCCTCTACAACTCTTATACCAATACTTGTAACACTTACAAGTTCTTTCTTTTAAACCAGCAATAAAGTGTTCAACTTGATCCACAGGATCCATTCTTTCAATTTGTCCAAGTAGACACCTATATTCATAGATGTACTCTTGGTCCATTCCATTTGGTCTGAGTGCCTTGAACTTTCTTCTTAGTAGTGTCTGTTGGTGTGGGGGTGTTGAAATATTGGACTATTTGGTATCATTCAGCAGCTAAAAATTTACTTAACAATTCTAGGCTAGTCTTAGTCACTGTAGGACTCATTTACTGCCTTAACTTTGCCACTTTCTCCAGATATATGATCTTATGATTATTCCCCTATAGTCAGGATCAAATTAGCACTATTACCAAACATTATGTACTAACCCTGAAACTGTTACAGAATGCTCCTGAATATTGAGAAACCCTCCCTACTTAGTGTTGCAGCTGTATTACTTCTACAAAGGTATAAATACTGAGCTTCTTTATGAATAAACAACAGTTCAACTATTATCACTATTTCTTGATAAGTTCCTTATATCCAAATCACTGCTTAAATTGCAACAGGTTATGAGCCCCGATTGCCTTAATCTATTCTAAAGATGACTTCTACCAGCAAACAAAGCAATACCAACATCTTCCCTGTAAAGGAGAGGTTTGATGGGAAAAACTACAGACTTTGGAGAATCAAGATGCAGATCCACCTTGAGGAAAGAAAGCTTTGGAACATAGTAACTGGAAAGGAAGTTGAGCCCAAAGGAACAGCAGAAGATGTGGAGAAGTTTCAAGAGAAGGAGAGAAAGGCCTTCAATGCAATATGCATCAATGTGCAAGACTCCTTCATTGGACAAATCCATGCCTCAAGTACTGCCAAAGCAGCATGGGAATCCTTAGAGAAGATCTTTAGAGCAAAGTCAGTATCAAGCAAGCTTTATTTGAAACAAAAGTTCTTCAACATGAGAAAAAAGCCAGATGATGACATGCTACAACTCATTACCAGAATGGAGACACTTGCAGAGGAATTTTACAGTATTAATGCTGGTGTAGATGATGAAGAAAAGATACTCTGTCTGCTTTGCAGCCTACTAGACAAGTATGAGCCACTCATATTTTCTTTTGAAAGCAGAAAAGACAACTTGACTTTAGACTATGTCAAAGGAAGACTTCTCCATGAAGAACTCAGACGTAATGATCAAGCAGAGAAAATTGAAGATAATGCTTTATTCAGTTCAGAAAGGCATACAGAAAAGAAGGGAAAGCAACAAAACCAAAGAAAACCTGGCTGCTGTAACTACTGTAAGAAGCCAGGACACTGGGCAAGAGAATGCAAGAAGAAACAAGCAGACAAAAAACAGAAACTAGAGCAGGCAAACCATATAACTACTGATGAATAGCTATTTGTCACTGTACAAGAGAGTGCAAGTAACTGAAGTAATGAATGGTATATTGACTCTGGAGCATCACAGCATATTTGTGGTATAAAGGATTGGTTCAGCAACTTTAAGACTATTCCCGTAAGAAAGGTTTATCTGGGAGATAACTCTGCATTGGAAGCTACCGCCAGTGGGTCTATACAACTAAATATGAGTGATAACTCAGGGGCAACAACAGCAAAACTGACTGACGTACTCTATGTACCTGGAATAGCTAAGAACCTACTCTCAGTCAGTAAAGCAACTACTCAGGGACTGAAATTCGTTTTTACTAAGCTGAGCTGCTCAATATTGAGTGAAAATGGACAAAAATTAGCTTTGGGAATCAGAGATCACAATATATACAAGTTACAATGCAAGATCATTGTACCTGAGTATGTCAACATTGCTGAAACTGATGAAACCAACTGGGAGACGTGGCATAGGAGGCTAGGACACATAGGGGAACAGAAAATGAGCCAATTGGTGAAAAATCAGCTTGTTTTGGGCCTAAAATACTCAATTCCGATCAAATTGAATGTTTGTAAGGGATGTTCATATGGCAAACAAGCTAGGCAACGTTTCAAGAGCTCAGAAGGCATTAATACCACCGAAATATTGGCCATTGTACACTCAGACATATGTGGCCCCATGAGAACACTGTCCTTTGGAGCCAAGAGATACTTTATGACGTTTATTGATGACAAGACAAGATATACATGGGTGTACTTCCTCAAAACAAAGGATGAAGCTTTAGAGACGTTTAAGCACTTCAAGAACATGGCAGAAACACAAACTGGGTGTAAATTGAAGGTACTACAAAGTGACAATGGAGGAGAATACTGCTCAAAGGAGTTTGCAAAATACTGCTTGTCTACTGGTATACTTCGACAGACCACAGTTCCTCATACTCCACAGCAAAATGGAGTAGCAGAATGTGCAAATAGCGCAATAGTAGAGATGGCAAGATCTATGCTACATGATAAGGGAATGGACTACAAGTTTTGGGCTGAATCTGTTGCTACCGCTGTATACATCAAGAACAGATGCCCAACAACAGCACTACGTGATTCTACACCCTTTGAAGCATACACAGGCAAAAAACCAGATCTCCAGCACCTCAGGATCTTTGGCAGTGATGTTTTTTATCACATCCCTGACAAAAAACGCTCAAAGTTGGAACCAAAGAGTAGAAAAGGGATCATTCTTGGGTGTTGTGAAGATACTAAAGGGTATAGAGTGAATGATGGCAAAATTCAGAAGCTGATCAAGAGCAGGGACGTTGTATTTGAGGAGAATTCAGATCAGAAAGCCACAGAAATCATTGGGCAGCTGCCTGATGATGCAATCAACACAAATGAAGAAGATATGTACCAAATCCAGCCAGATATGGAAGATACTTCTACCAGTTCCAGATCAGAACAGATTATCCCAGTTAGGAGATCTACCAGAATAAGAAATGCCCCTGGATCCTGGTGGCAGACATCCAATGATCATGAAGAAGCTTATCTTGCCTTATGTGCCAAACCTCAGAATCTGGAACAGGCAATGCAAGGTCCAGATGCTACTAAGTGGCAACAAGCCATGCAGGAGGAGTACCAATCACTGATCAAGGCAAAAACGTGGGAACTGGTAGATTTACCAAATGGGAGAAAGCCAATAGGATGTAGATGGGTCTACAAGATCAAGATAACCTCAAATGGTGCCGTTGATAAGTACAAGGCTAGATTGGTAGCTAAAGGCTATTCCCAGATCCAGGGACTAGACTTTAAGGAAACATTTGCTCCGGTTGCCAAGTTTAACTCTATTAGGACAGTTCTAGCCCTGGCAGCTGTACACAGTCTAGATCTACACCAAATGGACGTCAAAACAGCCTTTCTAAATGGGGATTTGCAAGAAACTATATATATGGAGCAACTAGAAGGTTTTACCGATCCAAAAAGCCCCCATAAGGTGTGCAAACTTAGAAAATCGTTGTATGGGCTTAAGCAGGCACCCAGAGCATGGTATAACAAGATTGACACATATCTAGAGGAAATTGGGTTCTCTCGTAGCACTGCAGATCACAGTATATATGTGAAACAGCTCAAAAAGGGTGTGATCATCCTAGTTCTTTATGTGGACAACCTAATTATAGCTACAAGTGATCAAGAGGCACTTAAACAGACGAAATCAGATCTTTTCAGCAAGTTTGAGATGAAAGATCTTGGAAAATTGAGCTATTTTCTTGGAATTGAGGTCAAATTTGACATACCTACGCAGAAAATTGTGCTGAATCAGTCTAAGTACATCAGGGACATTCTTAGACGCTTCAAAATGGAAAATTGCAAGCCTGCAGCAACCCCTATGGACAATAACCTGAAATTAAGCAAATCTCAGGCAGTTATGGATGAAAACGGCTCAAATATGGACCAAAACTTTCCCTATCAATCAATGGTCAGTAGCCTAATGTACTTGATGGTGTCTACACGTCCAGATATTGCAGTAGCAGTTGGAATAGTCAGCCAATTCATGCAGAATTATGGATCAGATCAAATTGCAGCAGTTAAGCGGATTTTCAGATATCTACAAGGTACCATAAATATGGTACTGGAATACTCTGGAGCAGCTAATAGGCAAAAATTTGATGGTTATAGTGATTCAGATTGGGGTAGAGATCTGATTGACAGACGCTCTACCACAGGCTGTGTATTTCTTTATGCTGGTGCAGCTATTACTTGGAATTGCAAGAAACAACCAACTGTGGCACTATCTACAACTGAAGCCAAATATATGGCTGCATGTCAAGCAACTAAGGAGGCTATATGGCTACAAAAATTATTCAAAGACTTAGGTTTTAATTCAGGTGAACCAACATGTATTTACAAGGATAATCAAAGTTGTATTTCATTAGCTAGAAATCCTACTAATCATGCCAGAACTAAGCACATTGATATACAGCATCACTTTGTGAGGGAAGCTGTAGAAAATAACTTAGTAGAGCTGGTTTACTGCCCAACTGACAAAATGGTGGCAGACATATTGACAAAACCACTAGCTAGGCCACAGTTTGAGATCCTTAGAGAGAAATTGGGATTAATAAACTCATTTGATTGCATCATCATCACCCAAAAAGATCTTACTTAATATATCTATTTCTGTCTGATAAGGATCTGCTGATTCATTTGCTGACTAATGCTACTGATTTCATAGATAATATTGATATACTGATAACCTAAACATATACTAATTGATTTGACTAAAAACTGATCTAACTTAAACATTCAAGCGGTAGATCATAACAAGAAAAGGATTGACTTTATGCACAGATGGTCCAGATTATGCAATTGGTGGAGTACTGAGCCATGAGCATGAGCATGAGCTAATGGACTAGACCGGTTCTGTTGGATTGTGCCACATAGTGCCATTGTGTTTATAATGCTGAATCACTCTGGCACTCTACAGCACTACATGGCACTCTAGTCTGTACCACAATGCCAGTGGTGGGATACAGGTACTGGTATTTTACATAATCTTGATTATATTGCTTGGAAATATGTTTTTCTTACTTTATTTACTCTTCATAATGCCCCACAAACACATCTATCAGTGGATGTCTTCTTGTACAGATATACTGTGCAGTAACAAGTATGATTATAATATTACTTATTCAACTAATTCTTGTATACATAACTTACTCTGTACTTACCTGCCAAAAAGCTGACTATCTTTAGATCTCCATATGTATGCTCTATTCTCACTCTGAAATGAGTATATATCTCAACTTAGAGTTTCTGTATCCTGCTGAGCAAACCCTTCCTTTGCTCCCTGTGAGCTGTAATACATCCTTTTCTCTGACAATCCTCTCCTATATCAGCCAAGTCTGACCCACGTTTCTCCTCTGTATTGGTCCTGGATGCTTTTCTGCCCTGAATGCTTTGTTGTACCCACTTCCAGCAAATAGCCTCCTATACTAGACAATGTTACCTTCAATGTCAGATAGTGCTTGAAACTTCAAAGAGTGCGCCTTGTGCTTGCCAGATTGAAAGTGCTTCTGCCCTCAACAAGGTCTATTGAATCTGGCCTGGAGGATATTCATAATATTCCTGGTGTGGAACCTGCTGCTGAGCACTGAGGGATATGGAAGTCTGTTAGAGCTTCTGAACCTAGTATTCCAAGCTTGCTCTAAGTTATTCACACCCTCTGCAAGGTGGTTTCCCATTGCTGTCAGCTGGGAATGAAGGCTTCTAGGACTTTTGCTGACATGAATGGTCAGATGAAACCCTATAGGGCAATAGTTGTTGTAATAGCAGAGAAGCTGAACAAGGAATCTTTGTGAGTAGATTGGGGTAGATAGTCTGCAGCCCTTGGTAAAGATCTCCCCTAGTGTGTCAAAAGGAAATCCAGTGGTAGTGATGTGATTGATGAGAACAGAGAATTCAGATGAGTAAGTCATATCAAAATGGGTATATGAATGGGTAAAGGTGATTTGAGCAGACTTGAGGCATTCAGCTTGATTTATCTGCTTTTCCATGCATTATGACACCAGTGTGCCAGTGCATCTCAGTGCAACCTACACCTACACCATTCAAAAGAGCCCTCACAATGAGATGACATTCATCTGATCAACATGTGTGCTGAGAGCAAAACTACCACAACCTACCAAACTGATCATTTCAATATAAGTCAATTAGAGTGGGCCAAGTTGCTGCTGAAATATTGGACTATTTGGTATCATTCATCAGCTAGAGATTTACTTAGCAATTCTAGACTAGTCTTGGTCACTGTAGGACTAATTTGCAGCCCCAACTTTGCCAGTTTCTTCAGATCTATGATCCTATGATTATTCTCCTACAGTTAGGTTCAAATTAGCACTTTTGACAAACATTATGCACTGACCCTGAAACTGTTAAGGAATGCTCCTGAATGTTAAGAAACCATCCTTAAGTAGTGTTACAGCCGTATTACATCTACAAAGGTATTAACACTGTTCTTCATTATAAATAATCAACAGTTCAACTATTATCAATGTTTTTTAATAAGTTCTTAATATCCAAATCACTTCTTAAACTGCAATAGTTGCGTCAACATGTAACATCACATCAAACTTAGCCAAGGGCTATGCTAACACATCAAGTCACACCGGTACATGCCATCACACCTGACCATCACCAAATTACTTTTGATGAAATGACTAACAATGACCCACATGAAGTGCCTCCACCATTGGGCCCTTTGGCAAATAAAAGTACACATCAGTGTATGGAACTTCAGGCTGGTTCTATTATATCGACTGGAGCATTTTGAGTGATGGTAACTCATAGTAGTATGTATTAGTGTAGTTAATAGTTTGAAATGCATTTATTTTAATATACATTAAAGGAACATATCCAAGTGCCAGATTCTTCTTACTACAATAGTGGTATGTGATTGTGCAGATGATGCAAAAGTTATAGGTTGGCACAATCATCCATGCCAACCACATTGTGTCAGATTGTATTATAGTTTGCAAGATTGTCCAACAAAGTGCAAAGTTATATAAGAGCAATCCTGCCTACTGGTAGCTGCAATAGTGTGCCAAAGTGTACTTTGCAACCTTGGATTGCACAGCACACCCTGGCATGGTGCAATTAAACAAGTCTTCTACCCAGTTGCTTTTGAGTCCAAGAAACTGTTGCAATTTAAGAAGTGATTTGGATATAAGGAACTTGTCAAGAAATAGTGATAATAGTTGGACTGTTGTTTATTAGTAAAGAAGCTCTGTATTTATACCTTTGTAGAAGTAATACAGCTGTAACACCAAGTAAGGAGGGTTTCTCAGTATTCAGAAGCATTCTGTAACAGTTTCAGGGTTAATACATAATAGTTTGTATTAGTGCTAATTTGATCCTGACTATAGGTGAATAATCATAAGATCATATATATGAAGAAAGTGGCAAAGTTAGAGCTGTAAATTAGTCCCACAGTGACCAAGAATAGCTCAGAGCTGTTACGTAAATTTTTAGCTGCAGAATGATACCAAATAGTCCAATATTGCAACAGAAACTAAATTCAGCAGAACAAAACTACACAGGGCATCAATAGCAACCAATGAATACTTGCGCGTACCGCAATTGACACACTTCTGTCAACTAAATTATGCGGCTTTCAGTGAAATAACTGTCAATTTGCCAAATACCGTGTATTTCTGGTGTTAGGATCTGCTGCTTGAATGTTTAAACTAGACCAGTTCTTTGTCAAATTGTTTACTTTTATGTTTAGCCTTTCAGTACATCAACATTTTCTATTTAATTGGTGGCATTAGTCCAGAGATGAATCATCAGATTCTTATTAGACAAAAACACATATATTAAGTAAGAGCCAATTAGGTGATGATGATGCAAATATATGAGTCATCTCTCATAACCTACATTAAGAAACACAATAGTCAGCAGTTGATATGGTGAATTGCATTGAGGGAGCTACTGGAACTTCAATGAAGATCAGATCAGCTTTTACTGAATACAATACTAGCTAAATTCCCTACTCCTCTACCACTCTTATATCCAGATTTGTAACACTGGTAGCAGTAATAACTAGTAACCTCCCCTTCTAAGATTGAAGAAGCCTCTACCAAGATGTTGGAAAATCAAAAATGGAATAATTCTATGCATACAATCCTGGCCTATCAGCTATAGTTGCTCCTGATCCTCAGTTAGTAATAACAAGGATATGACTACCATTGACCAGAGACAGCAAAGCCCTTACAAGAGTAACTTTAGCCTCAGGGCCAACCAGTACCATGGAATATTCTATGAAAACCTGGGAACCTGGCATTTTGAATATGAAGAAGCATTCAAGGCTAAGAGAATTGCCCCAGAAAGCAAGTTTCATTATGCAGCTTCTGAATTAGCAGATGCAGCCTTACAGTAGTACCATAACAAGATAAGGTCAGCCACAATGATGGAATGCTCAATTATCTCTACTTGAGAAGAGTTTGTGTCAGAAATTCAGGATTCATTTGAGCCTCCACACCAGCACACTACTAGGGCTGAAGAGGAAAACCCTCAGACAAAAAGCAATGGTTCAAGAATACATCAATGAGTATAGACTTCCACATGAGCTAATTGAAAGAGTGGTCCCCCTTGATCATGTACTTTTGCTATATCTCAAAGACTGTGTGGTGAAGCTCCACTCTTACAATCGGAGATTGCTCCGTTTTAGTATGTCACATTGAACTAATTGAATTTCTTCTTTGTAGCCTAGATACTGAATTCTTTATCACCCCCATCTACTTGCTTACGCACTGCCACCATGAGTATTTGACTTTTCAGACTTATTCCGTGGATAATGCCATGTTAAGCCATGAGTGCAAAATAATACTGTAAGAGACCAGAGAGGCATAGCAGACCTATTCTTTGCCATATAAAGTGAAATAAAAATATACATTGATATTAGAGTCTTAGAGATGTTGGATGTGATTGGGAGAGCACGTACACTTTGTGTTATTCACCCAATGACTTATTGACCTTGTAAGTACCGTTTATATTTCACATGCTCCTGGCATAACATACATATATAACATGCTTAGAAAGGTTCCATAAGCATATGTGTTTAGCTTGAGGTTGTTTAGACAACTTAGAGAATTTTCATGTTTGGGAAGCTGATGTTTTAGCAAAATTATTATTAGTAAGTCCCTACAAGGAATATAGTCAGTATTCACCAACAACTATAGAATTTTATCCAAGTGACTAAGTTAGGTGAATATTTAGGCGGAATGACAAATCTTACAACTCATCTACTGTACTCTGTGTTTGTGCTGATTAGACTTAAATGTGACCTAAGATATTCATATTTGTTACTTATTCAAGATCAGGTAAATGTTACTGCAATTATTACAACTAAGGACAGTAAGCTAAGATGACTGAGTTATTCTCTTAAGCTTCACAAATAAAATGATGCCTAATATCTATGTGCTTAGCTCTAGCAAAAGAAGCTAGATTGCTACCTAATTGTAAATATCCTTGTTTTCTTGAAATATTACCTATGAAATGTTATTGTGATGATACCATAAAAAGGCTGTCACCATTTTAAAGTACTGTGACTTAGAGGTATTTATCTCATCAGAACACCATGTAAGTACCATTGCAAAATAATGCATCCTAGATTCCACAAGACATTTGATCAAAATTTCTCATCATTACAACACATAAGTAGTTTTCAAGTGGTTCACTCCTAATACTCTTGCTTTCTGATCCCAACCCTACAGCTTTATACCACTTTTGACTCACTGGTGTTCATACATCCTGGTGTTCAGCTGCCACAGCAAGGTCTAGCTCCTTATCTGCCAGTCTTTGCAATAAATCCTTGCAATATTCAAGTGAATTTTTTTGTGTACTACTCTTGAAGTAGTGCTTCAACCTCTTGGTGTGCCTATTAATGCTCTAAAATACCACTATAGGCATTATGATAGCCTTTTGAGTTCCTGACATTGCTACTTTGTCTGCCAGTGGGATCTCTACTCTGTCAACAATGGAGGACGTGGAGGCTGTAGTAGACAAATTGCCTTTTTCTGCAAACTCATCTGTAAGTACCAAACGCAGTGCCCACTCCTTACCCAAGAGTTCTCCCCAGAGTCCTACCCAAAGTCCTCCAGTATCCTCTCTATGATTCCCCAATGCATCCGCCCTCCTATTCCTGCCCTGATCTAGTTAGAACACTTACCATAACAGGAAGGTGTTCACACCCCTATTTCACAACACATTGTCGATTATCTAAGCCCCTCCAAGTGATAAATATAACCATTGAGCCAAGTGAGGGAACAACAAGATTTGGACAGAATAAACACAAGTCTTTTTTTCCTTGCTGCCTTCTATTGGAAGCTATTCTGAGCTAAGTGGTACTGACTTGACCTATAAGCTCTCCCACTCACCAAGTATAGTCAGTAATAACCCACATGTTTGGTGCTGTCTGTGCAGAAATAAGCACAAGTTAGGTACTGACTACCATAATGAAACTAAAAACATACAAGGGAAAGAGAGAGAAAGCCCTTGTGTGGCTTGATAAGTTTGAGAGTTGCGGTTGATGCAGGATGGGACAGCAATAAGAAAGTAAGGGAGTTTGCAAGATATATGGAAGGGTCAGCATGGCAATGACACTGTGGGTGGAAATGTGAAGTCAAAGACAACTGGGATACACTAGAAGAAGCCTACAGGATAAGCTTTCTATATGCCAAGGGATACAACTACAAAGCCCTTCTACTGTCCTCACAGAAGAAAGTCAGTGAGAGCTATGAAGCTTACACTGAACTATTTCTCCAACAGGTTCAATGTCTCCCAGAGGACAAATCTCTGAGCAATAGCTCATGAGGTATTACATCATGGGCTTAGAAAACAAAGTAACATGTATGGCATCCAAAGAACAACACGGATAAAAAATGTTGCAAGAGTTGGTCAAACAAGCACAATGGGTCATCTTGCTATGGGGACTACCCTATAGTGCTACAAGTGATTAAAGGACATGGATCCCCCATAAAAAAGGAAAAATTACCTCCCAGAAAGACTGTGAGCTAGAGGAATTACAGCAAAATGTCTAAGAACTCTTGATCAACAATGTCCAAGAAGTAGTCCTGGAAGATTGACCAAAAACCATGTTGCAATTTAAGAAGTGATTTGGATATAAGGAACTTATCAAGAAATAGTGTTAATAGTTGAACTATTGCTTATTCATAAAGAAGCTCAGTATTTATACCTTTGTAGAAGTAATACAGCTGCAACACTAAGTAGGGAGGGTTTCTCAATATTCAGGAGCATTCTGTAACAGTTTCAGGGTTAGTACATAATGTTTGGTAATAGTGCTAATTTGATTCTGACTATAGGGGAATAATCATAAGATCATATATCTGGAGAAAGTGGCGAAGTTAAGGCAGTAAATGAGTCCTACAGTGACTAAGACTAGCCTAGAATTGTTAAGTAAATTTTTAGCTGCTGAATGATACTAAATAGTCCAATATTTCAACACTCCCCCTCAGCTAAATAATTTCTTAATCCCAATTTCTCTCTAAGGATCTCAAACTGTGGCCTAGCTAGTGGTTTTGTCAATATGTCTGCCACCATTTTGTCAGTTGGGCAGTAAACCAGCTCTACTAAGTTATTTTCTACAGCTTCCCTCACAAAGTGATGCTGTATATCAATGTGCTTAGTTCTGGCATGATTAGTAGGATTTCTAGCTAATGAAATACAACTTTGATTATCCTTGTAAATACATGTTGGTTCACCTGAATTAAAACCTAAGTCTTTGAATAATTTTTGTAGCCATATAGCCTCCTTAGTTGCTTGACATGCAGCCATATATTTGGCTTCAGTTGTAGATAGTGCCACAGTTGGTTGTTTCTTGCAATTCCAAGTAATAGCTGCACCAGCATAAAGAAATACATAGCCTGTGGTAGAGCGTCTGTCAATCAGATCTCTACCCCAATCTGAATCACTATAACCATCAAATTTTTGCCTATTAGCTGCTCCAGAGTATTCCAGTACCATATTTATGGTACCTTGTAGATATCTGAAAATCCGCTTAACTGCTGCAATTTGATCTGATTCATAATTCTGCATGAATTGACTGACTATTCCAACTGCTACTGCAATATCTGGACGTTTAGAAACCATCAAGTACATTAGGCTACCAACCATTGATTGATAGGGAAAGTTTTGGTCCATATTTGAGCCGTTTTCATCTATAACTGGCTGAGATTTGCTTAATTTCAGGTTATTGTCCATAGGTGTTGCTGCAGGCTTGCAATTTTCCATTTTGAAGCGTCTAAGAATGTCCCTGATGTACTTAGACTGATTCAGCACAATTTTCTGCATAGGTATGTCAAATTTGACCTCAATTCCAAGAAAATAGCTCAATTTTCCAAGATCTTTAATCTTAAACTTGCTGAAGAGATCTGATTTTGTCTGTTTAAGTGCATCTTGATCACTTGTAGCTATAATTAGGATGTCCACATAAAGAACTAGGATGCTCACACCCTTTTTGAGCTGTTTCACATATATACTGTGATCTGCAGTGCTACGAGAGAACCCAATTTTCTCTAGATATGTGTCAATCCTGTTATACCATGCTCTGGGTGCCTGCTTAAGCCCATACAACAATTTTCTAAGTTTGCACACCTTATGGGGGCTTATTGGATTGGTAAAACCTTCTAGTTGCTCCATATATATAGTTTCTTGCAAATCCCCATTTAGAAAGGCTGTTTTGGCATCCATTTGGTGTAGATCTAGACTGTGTACAGCTGCCAGGGCTAGAACTGTCCTAATAGAGTTAAACTTGGCAACCAGAGCAAATGTTTCCTTAAAGTCTAGTCCCTGGATCTGGGAATAGCCTTTAGATACCAATCTAGCCTTGTACTTATCAACGGCACCATTTGAGGTTATCTTGATCTTGTAGATCCATCTACATCCTATTGGCTTTCTCCCATTTGGTAAATCTACCAGTTCCCACGTTTTTGCCTTGATCAGTGATTGGTACTCCTCCTGCATGGCTAGTTGCCACTTAGTAGCATCTGGACCTTGCATTGCCTGTTCCAGATTCTGAGGTTTGGCACATAAGGCAAGATAAGCTTCTTCATGATCATTGGATGTCTGCCACCAGGATCCAGGGGCATTTCTTATACTGGTAGATCTCCTAACTGGGATAATCTGTTCTGATCTGGAACTGGTAGAAGTATCTTCCATATCTGGCTGGATTTGGTATGTATCTTCTTCATTTGTGTTGATTGCATCATCAGGCAGCTGGCCAATGATTTCTGTGGCTTTCTGATCTGAATTCTCCTCAAATACAACGTCCCTGCTCTTGATCAGCTTCCGAATTTTGTCATCATACACTCTATACCCTTTAGTATCTTCACAACACCCAAGAAAGATCCCTTTTCTACTCTTTGGTTCCAACTTTGAGCGTTTTTTGTCAGGGATGTGATAAAAAACATCACTGACAAAGATCCTGAGGTGCTGGAGATCTGGTTTTTTGCCTGTGTATGCTTCAAAGGGTGTAGAATCACGTAGTGCTGTTGTTGGGCATCTGTTCTTGATGTATACAGCGGTAGCAACAGATTCAGCCCAAAACTTGTAGTCCATTCCCTTATCATGTAGCATAGATCTTCCCATCTCTACTATTGTTCTATTTGCACATTCTGCTACTCCATTTTGCTGTGGAGTATGAGGAACTGTGGTCTGTTAAAGTATACAAGTAGACAAGCAGTATTTTGCAAACTCCTTTGAGCAGTATTCTCCTCCATTGTCACTTTGTAGTACCTTCAATTTACACCCAGTTTGTGTTTCTGCCATGTTCTTGAAGTGCTTAAACGTCTCTAAAGCTTCATCCTTTGTTTTGAGGAAGTACACCCATGTATATCTTGTCTTGTCATCAATAAACGTCATAAAGTATCTCTTGGCTCCAAAGGACAGTGTTCTCATGGGGCCACATATGTCTGAGTGTACAATAGCCAGTATTTCAGTAGTATTGATGCCTTCTGAGCTCTTGAAACATTGCCTAGCTTGTTTGCCATATGAACATCCCTTACAAACATTCAATTTGATCGGAATTGAGTATTTTAGGCCCAAAACAAGCTGATTTTTCACCAATTGGCTCATTTTCTGTTCCCATATGTGTCCTAGCCTCCTATGCCATGTGTCCCAGTTGGTTTCCTCAGTTTCAGCAATGTTGACATGCTCAGGTACAATGATCTTGCATTGTAACTTGTATATATTGTGATCTCTGATTCCCAAAGCTAATTTTTGTCCATTTTCACTCAATATTGAGCAGCTCAGCTTAGTAAAAACGAATTTCAGTCCCTGAGTAGTTGCTTTACTGACTGAGAGTAGGTTCTTAGCTATTCCAGGTACATAGAGTACGTCAGTCAGTTTTGCTGTTGTTGCCCCTGAGTTATCACTCATATTTAGTTGTATAGACCCACTGGCGGTAGCTTCCAATGCATAGTTATCTCCCAGATAAACCTTTCTTACGGGAATAGTCTTTAAGTTGCTGAACCAATCCTTTATACCACAAATATGCTGTGATGCTCCAGAGTTAATATACCATTCATTACTTCAGTTACTTGCACTCTCTTGTACAGTGACAAATAGCTATTCATCAGTAGTTATATGGTTTGCCTGCTCTAGTTTCTGTTTTTTGTCTGCTTGTTTCTTCTTGCATTCTCTTGCCCAGTGTCCTGGCTTCTTACAGAAGTTACAGCAGCCAGGTTTTCTTTGGTTTTGTTGCTTTCCCTTCTTTTCTGTATGCCTTTCTGAACTGAATAAAGCATTATCTTCAATTTTCTCTGCTTGATCATTACGTCTGAGTTCTTCATGGAGAAGTCTTCCTTTGACATAGTCTAAAGTCAAGTTGTCTTCTCTGCTTTCAAAAGAAAGTATGAGTGGCTCATACTCGTCTGGTAGGCTGCAAATCGGACAGAGTATCTTTTCTTCATCATCTACACCAGCATTAATACTGTAAAGTTCTTCTGCAAGTGTCTCCATTCTGGTAATGAGTTGTAGCATGTCATCATCTGGCTTTTTCTCATGATGAAGTACTTTCGTTTCAAATAAAGCTTGCTTGATACTGACTTTGCTCTAAAGATCTTCTCTAGGGATTCCCATGCTGCTTTGGCAGTATTTGAGGCATGGATTTGTCCAATGAAGGAGTCTTGCACATTGATGCATATTGCATTGAAGGCCTTTCTCTCCTTCTCTTGAAACTTCTCCACATCTTCTGCTGTTCCTTTGGGCTCAACTTCCTTTCCTGTTACTATGTTCCAAAGCTTTCTTTCCTCAAGGTGGATCTGCATTTTGATTCTCCAAAGTCTGTAGTTCTTCCCATTAAACCTCTCCTTTACAGGGAAGATGTTGGTATTGCTTTGTTTGCTGGTAGAAGTCATCTTTAGAATAGATTAAGGCAGTTGGGTCTCATAACCTGCTGCAATTTAAGCAGTGATTTGGATATAAGGAACTTATCAAGAAATAGTGATAATAGTTGAACTATTGTTTATTCATAAAGAAGCTCAGTATTTATACCTTTGTAGAAGTAATACAGCTGCAACACTAAGTAGGGAGGGTTTCTCAATATTCAGGAGCATTCTGTAACAGTTTCAGGGTTAGTACATAATGTTTGGTAATAGTGCTAATTTGATCCTGACTATAGGGGAATAATCATAAGATCATATATCTGGAGAAAGTGGCAAAGTTAAGGCAGTAAATGAGTCCTACAGTGACTAAGACTAGCCTAGAATTGTTAAGTAAATTTTTAGCTGCTGAATGATACTAAATAGTCCAATATTTCAACACACCATTTTTACAACATTGTTTGAATTATACAATTGGACCCAACTACCCTTTGGCTTGTGCAATGCTCCTGCTACACTCCAAAGGAGGATTGACAAGGTGCAAGGAAATTCACAATGGGAATGCACTCTTGTATATCTAGACAACATCATGATATATTCCCCCAATGTAGAAGAGCATATACACAATGTGCAATGTATCCTGACAGCCCTCCTCAATAACTAACTGAAACTACATCCCAAGAAGTGCCATTTTTGTATACACAATTGTTGTTCCTGGGCCACAAGATCTCAGCATATGGGATATACCCATCCACCTCACTCCTAAAAGCTGTTAAAGATACACCTGCACCAAAGGATATCAATGCAGTGTTGGCATTTCTAGGATTAGCCAGCTACTATTGCCGCTATATCAAAAACTTTGTGGCAATAGCAGCCCCCCTATACAAATTGATGCAAAAAGGCCAGCGTTTTGTGTGGTTGGAGCCTCAAAGTGAGAATTGAATCAGCTGAAACATTCCATGATGTCACTACCAGTGGTACACTTTCTTTATTGGGATGCAACATCTTTTATTAACTGTGATGGAAGTCTCATTGGTATAGGCACCTCACAACATATAGATGTTCAGAAAGACATTTTATTTGAAAAAATGAGGACCAATGTCACAAATATGTTACAAAGATGCTCCACCTGCCAGAGATTTAACCAAGGTCAGAAGATAGGGACAACTGCACCAATACCAGTTAACCTACCCTTCCACCAGGTAGGGATTGACTTTGTTGGTGCCTTTATCAAAACAAAGAAATGAGTACTCTATATAGTAGACGTGTTCCATTGTACCATGCCAGGGCGCGCAGAGCAATCCGCGGTTGTAAAGAACAATTGGGCGCAATATTATAGCTACCAGAAGGCAGGATTGTTCTTGGACAATTTTGCATTATGTGGGACAATCTTGCACACTATTGCACAATCTAACACAATGAGGTTGGCACAGATGATTGCGCCAACTTGTAATGTTTGCATCACGTGCACAATTGGATACCGCTATTATGGCAGGTAAAATCTGGTATTTGAATATGTTTCTTTAATGTAAATGGAAATAAATGTGTATCACACTATAAACTACACTGATACTTACCATTTTGGTTACCCTCACTCCAATTGGACGGTATCTCAGTGGATGATTGGTCCAAAAATATCCTGAAGCTGGCAGCCCCCAATTGGCTCATTGACTACTGAAAAAGCTACCTGATTTGCCATCAAATATCCCATTTTGCCCATTGAGCAAGTAAATCCCTGATCCTAGTGATTGGACAAGGTGTCATAGCTAGCACGCAAGCAATTGTGTAGGTGCAAAACAGATCCAATAGCTGCACTGGTATTACAGATGATGTATATATATGCAGGGTATTTATTTATAGGGGCTCTGTCTCAAATGTGAGACAACCTTGGTATTACTTATATCAAAAATTTGATGATTACTAATGTGCAATGGCTTGATTTGGATCGCAAAAAAAAAGGGTTGTTGGGATCATTACAAATGTGAGCAATTCAAAGCAATTGCATCATCTTATCCTGGGTTTCTTTCTCACAGGGATTACTACTAAAGCATTTGGTAGTGACTCACTTTGCACACCTATACAACTTCCTGGCTGACTATCATCTTGGTTACTTGTGTATTTGTAGTCAGCATTTTGCCTGCTAGTTGATGAGTGCAATGCTGCAGCTTGGCTACGCTGAATTGCTCCGACTGAACCAACTGAACCGGCCTGTAGTGCCATGCGCTGACGCGTTCTTTTACTTGCCAAGGGCTCTGGTGGTTGAGGCACTTCATGTTGGTCATCATCAGTCAGTTCACCAGAAGTAACTTGCTGATGGTCAGGCAAAGCAGCACGTGCAGGTGCACCTTGACGCGTTGAGATGGCCCTTGGCTGAGTTCAACGTGATGCTGCATGTTGACGCAACTTGGTCCGCTCCAATGGACTTGTGTCTAAATGAGCAGTTTGGCAAGTTCTCGTAGTTTGGCTCTGAAGCGTGTGTGTTGACCCAACGCGCATTGACTTGATGCAGGGTGTTCTGGTAAAGGGTGTTGGCATGGTCTGGATTGACGTGCGCTGGTGTGCTGTGGTTGCAAGAGATGGTAGGGAATCCAGCAAGGCGTGCTGGTGCAATTTGGACAATGTTGCTTGCGGTCTGTATTCTTCCTCCTGAAGCTCACCATCTGATTCCTCAAGGTATTCACTTACCCTCTGTCTGATACTTTGGAGCTGTAGCCTGGATGAGTCATGTGTATATTGCTCTTGGAAGCCACTTAGCTCTACTAATATATCACGTAGTACATTAGTCATTTGAGGCAAAACTCATTCAAAATCTCTTTGATTCCCAAAGTTGAGGCACAAACGGATGCGTCCGGCCCGTACTGTGCAAATTGCGCATGAAATTGTTCCCGCACGGCTTCTTGGTCAAATCCCCTCACTCTCAGCTTGTTCTTGATTTCAATACTTGTCTTGTTATATATCTTTTTACATACATTGCCTGGCATCTTGATGTAGAACTCATGCCACAGCTTTCTACTCAAGTTCTTCCATCTTTGTTGACTATCTGAGGTATCTAGTTCTGCTAGATTAATCAGTAGTGCCTAAATATCTGTATGAAGGCTCATCATAGACACTTGGGCCATACTAAAATCATTTTGCAAGAACTCAAATGGATTCAACATCAACTTTTCCGGTCTGGACCGTGTTTGTGAGCTGGGGGATGGGTTTTGTCTGTGTTGTACTAAAGATGGGTTGAGGCTTGGTATGGGGACCATAGCAACAGATTTGGATACTTATACAGCAGTATAATGGCATCAACCTGGTCTTATATGAAATATATATGAAAACTAATGTGATTGTTGAATTTTCCATATATTATGCATGATGCATCTTAGATTGCGTTGACACAGATCAGATCACATCAATCACAGATTTCCTATTTGAATATAGACCTATGAGTTAAGCATCAATAAAAGTACTAAGGCATTGTTTGCGGATGATTTTTGCAACATAGTGATGGGATACATGGCAATTGATGGAGATTTAACCATAATGTATTAAAAATCAGATAAATAACGCAAATTGCACCAAATTGATTCAAACCGCTGTGGTGGTGTAGAGGTACTCCTGGGAGAAGCTACACAACTCAAGGTGTGTGAGGTGTCTGATGGGTGCAATAACCTCTGGGTCTAAACTGCTGGTGTCTTTGTCAGTATATCTCTATGGTAAAAGCTCCTGCTTCTCTAGCTTCCTAGGTGCTCCAAGTGTCTCCAAAGGCCTCTGTGTGTCTTGTGCACTACCTTGAAAAGCTCCTTGATGGCAGATCTGAGATGTACTGTTGAAGGCAGGTGCAGTGATCAACTGCTAATCAATAAGGGAGAAGTGTTACTAATAGAAGGGATGGTTTATTGATGAGGGATTGCTTTCCCTTGAGTACTTTTCCTGATTGCCAAGTGAATACTAATGACAAGGTACTAGATGATTCTAGATATCAGTGGAATTCTTGATGACATCACTATGAGCTAAAAATATGCCAAGAATGTCCTGGAAGGTTCTAAAAGGCACAGCACTCTCAACCAATCAGGAATCAGTAGTCTGAAACCTGTGGAATATAGAAATACCATATATGGTATTGAAATGGTAGGGATGGTAACACAGACCTAGGTCATGTGTCACGGGTACTGACGCGGGTACTTGCCTTATATAGATACATCTACTGATCACAAAGCTGAATAACATCTGGGATAACTAATGCTAATAGCTAATCAGGCTAAACATCATATGGGGATAACACTGATAATATGGGCAAAAGAAGAATGGGATAATACTGATAAGATAAAATATAGATAAGTATATCATAATGAATATATGAATAAACCTGTCTGTGGAAGGTATGTTTACCCTACCACACCGCCTCCATACAATCATCCATCAATTTTTATATGACTTACTCATCTGAATGGTCATTTCTCATCAATCCCATCACTACCACTGGATTTCCTTTTGACACACTAGAGGAGATCTATTCCAAGTTCTATGGACCATCAACCCCAATCCACTCAAGGAGATCCCTTGTTAATCTTCTCTGCTATTACAAGAACTATTGCCCTACAAGGTTTCATCCCACCATCCATGGCAACAAGAGTCCTAGAAGCTTTCACTCCCAGCTGACAGTAATGGAGAACCACCTTGCAGAGGGTATGAATGACTTAGAGCAAGCTTGGAATAATAGGCTCAGAAGCTCCAATAGACTTCCATATCTCAGAGTGTTCAGCAACAGGTTCCATATCAGGAGTATTTTGGATACCTTCCCAGTGAGGATTAACAGACCTTCTAGAGGGCAGAGGCACTTTTATTCTGGCAAGCACAAGGCACACTGTGTGAAGTTTCAAGCACTGTCTGAAATTGAGGGTAACATCATCTTGTTTAGTGGGCCATTTGCTGGAAGTAGGCATGACAAGGCACTCTGGGTAGAGAATCATCCTGAATTCAGTAGAGGTGAGAAATGTATGGCAGACTTAGCCTATATATGAGAGGATTGTCAGAGATTAGGATGTATTACAGCTTATAGGAAGCCAAGGAATGGTGTGCTTAGCAGGAAGCAGACGCTCTATAATGAGATACTTAATCATTTCAGAGTAAGGGTAGGGCACACATTTGGATATCTGAAGAGATTCAGCATATTGGCAGGTAAATACAGAGTAAAGTCATATATAGGAGAAAACAGCAGAATAGGTAAAATAGTTAAGATACTTATTAATGCACAGTATGTTAATACAAGAAGACATCCACTAAGAGAAATGTGTCTGGAGCATTATGAAGAGTAAATAAAGCAAGGAAAGCACTATTGTGAGCAACACAAGTAAGATTGAGTAAAATTACCAGTAACTGTATCATACCACTGGCATCATGGTAGAAATTATAGTGCCAGATAGTGCTGTAGAGTGCCAGATCAATCCGGCACCATAAACAGGCTGGCACTATGTGGCACTATCCAACGGAACAAGTCAAGTAATTGCTACTGATTATTTCTCAAAGTGGGTTGAAGCCCAAGACGTTCAAAATAAAGATCAGAAGACAACCTCTCAACTCATCCTAGAGCACCTCATTGGCTGGCATGGATGTCCTCAGATACTCCTGTCCAACAATGGTGGTTCCTTCCTGAGCAATACTGTGGCCCAATTGTGCAAAAATGATGGGCATGAAACAGGTCTTCACAGCTGTGTATCACCCCCAGACCAATGGATTAACCAAGGGGATGAGCCAGTTGTGTTGCTGCTAACTAGAGAAGCTTCACTGGGAGCTTCCCCAGTCATGGACCAAGCTGCTCCCACCAGCACTCCTAGCAATGTGTACAATACCAAATAAAACAACAGGTTTCTTCCTGTACAAAGTTCTGTATGGACATAGGCCCAAGCGGTGCAAAGAAGCTGGATTGTCAATTAAAGGTGTCCCCTTTACAACACATAATGTCCATGTAGAGAGGTTGATACACCATATTGCCCACCTATACATAAAAGTATTCAAAAATGTCAACAAGCACCTTCCCCCTCCACCTAAAAATGAGAAACTAATGGGACAAATATGGAAACCAGGCAATAAAGTGTGGTACAACCAAACAATTGCAGGCCTCAAGTTTTGCCTACAATTTACACCCCAATAGATTGGCCCTTGCACTGTTATTAGTTTGGACCATGAACCAAAGTACACCATCACCCTGAACAATAAGACAATCAGCAGCATAGTACCTGTCTATCTGAAACTGTTTCATGATGATCCACCAATCATCACTGAAACCAAAGTGTGATTAAACAATTATCAGGACAAGGATAGAGGAAGACACAGGAAATATACAAAGTTTATTAGAAGATATTTTAGTTGATATAGGTACAAATGATATGCGCAAGGAAGTTCACCCAAAAGGGAGAACAAAAGATTGCATATGGAAAGCACCAAAGGAAACAGTTTGCCCAAAACTGGTGATACCCCTCCCACTAGCAAGAATCAAGATGATATCAAAAACAAGACCAACCTGCAAGTGTTGAAAGATATGGCACAAGTGTTATATGCAACAAGAGCCACCTATCAAGAGTTGCTTGCCAAAGCAGTAACATTGATAAAGGACACAATCAGAGAGGGACAAGGCAAGCTAATCATGGCAATACAAAGTATGGAGATACTACCCAAGAAGCCCATATACCACCTGAGGGGAGGTTCCTTGATCATCAAGGAGACAAACACCACACTGACTCCTGTATCCATACTGGACAAAGTCAGACACAAGATGCAAGGAATCAACTGTTGCACTGTCACAAGGCCTTGAGAGCCCCCCTGTTTTGTTGCATACTTGCCATGCATAGGTACCATGGTTGTTGAGGTATATGCAGACCTGGTACAAGCCACAAGAGCACCAGAAATAGAATTCCCAATCAAAGGACTCCTCCAAGAAGTTTGCAAACATCTCAAACCACGTTTTCAAGAAGGAACTATCCTAGAGAAGATAGGCAAATGGATTAAATACACCAGCCAGTTAACCCATGCAATCCACCAAGTTGCTGTGTTACAGCTATTACAGTGGTTTACCATGGGACAACTAAGGAACCAGTACAAAGTCCAACTCCAAGAAGCCAAAGAAACTGCCACCAACTCTGTAGAAACCATAAGGCAAGTACAAAAGCACCTCAATTGCGCCACAGTTGCTACAGAAGAGCTACAATGCATCTTGGAAGAAGCAAAAACTTGTCATCAACAACAGGTGACTGCCAACCAAGAGTATGCCCTCTTCAAAAGGGCCCCCGCTGCCATATTGAACACAACAAGGATAAGCCCCAACAGCATTTGCAAGTTAAAGAAGCAAGACTTTATTGCATTATTTAATCTCTTTTCATTCCCCAACCCTTCCAAGGAACTTACCCAGAGCCCTATGGTTTGCCAATTGTTTGGCTCTGTGGAAAGCATCCCTCAAGTAATGCAAGCCACACCCCACTTTGCTGCCAAATGGTATCAGGTACTTGCCTGCAACCCCCTTGCAAGTGACAAACAGCAATGGTATTATGGTGACTCCCCCATGCTCTATAAACAAAATTGACCCTGGAGAAGCAAGTTAGTCAAAAAACTTCAAGGACAAAGCTCCCTCTTAACCCCTGGGATATGCAGGTACTAAGTGTAGTACCCACTCTTTGCCCAGGAGTTCTCCCCTTATCCTACCCAAAGTCCCCTAGTGTCCTCCTTATGATTCCCACATGTGTCCTCCCTCCTATTGCTGCCCTTATCTAGTAAGAGCACTTACCATAACAGGAAGGTGTTCACACCCCTATTTTATTACACATTGTCTATTATCTAAGCCCCTCTAGGTGATATATATATATATCCAATTAAACCAAGTGAGGGAACAATAAGATTTGGACAAAATAAACACAAGTCTTTATTTCCTTGCTACCTTCTATTGGAAGCTATTCTGAGCTATGTGGTACTGACTTGACCTACAAGGTCTCCAACTCACCAAGTACAGTCAGTAATAGCTCACATCAGCTACCTCACTGGAGTGTAGCCCAATTGAATAAGCTTCTGTCTCTTGTGAAAACAGCTGTTTTCTTGTTTGTAATTCTTCTTGGCTAAGATGGAATTCCATCTGTTGTGGGCTTACAGTGTTAATTGGCAAGAACTGCAGCTCTTTCTTATGCTTCCCTGTCTCTGGCTTGGGTAGACCTTTTCTACTTTGCCTTTTTGTTTATCACTGCTAGGTCTTTCACCACTACTTTGTCTGAGTACTTTGTGCATTGAACCGTATTTTCTCCTTGATAAATGCTGCTCTGCTGCATCAGCTTTGGCTTGCTTGTCCCTTGCTGCCACTCTGCAGGTAACCTGACTCTTCTTTCCTGCTTGTTTTGAGCTCTCAGCCTATGCTGTGACAGGCTCCTGTGGTAGCTACTTGTTTTTATCATTGTCAGGTCCTTCACTGCTACTTTGACTGCGTGCTTCTTGAGTAGAAATGTGCTTTTTCCTTGGTAAAAGCTGTGCTGGTGCATATGTGTCTGCCTGCTTTTCCCTTATCAGCACTATTCCAGCTACCAGATGCCTCTTTGATGCACTTTTGGAGCTTTTGCCCCTGCTTGTAACTGGCCTTTGAAGAAGCTGCTGGTGTTTAGCCATTGCACCTTTGCTCTTCTGCCATTGATAATATCTGCTATTCTTGAGATATTCTCTTAGCATACCAATGCTGGTCTAAAAGCTATTGGCTAGTTTGAGTCCAGGATAACACTAATGGAGCAAGTTAAGCACATTCTGCTTGCAGTTGAGCTCCAGATGGTCCCATAATATGTAAGACCTGTGGTGTTGGCATGCTAGACTTCTGACAGCCTCTTGAAAATTAGCCCACTCTTCATCATTGCACTCAATGGCCTCACAGATCTTCAATGTCTCTTGATTTTTAGGCTTTGGTATAAATACTACATTTTCTCCCTCCTGTGCTGTGATAGGTTTTTCTGTGGGCTTTATCTTTGGGCACTGTTGTTGTGCCTCAAAGACTAAAAAGTGTTCCTCTACTGTTACATCAGGAAATGGCTCAGTTCTTGACTATGAAATTGAACTCCCTGAGTTCCTTCTTTGCAGCAAAGATACTGCTTTTTTACTTGGTATACTGATTGCTCTACACCTTTTATTTGCTCATCTTGTTTCATGACTATTTCCCGATTTCTCTGGGCCATTGCATCTATCCTATTAGCCACTGCACAAAGATGCCTCATTAATGCTTTAGTATCAGCAGGTCAAATACTTGCAAATACATGTGGTTGTGATGTTATGACAACCACTTGCTGGTCTTCAGCAGAATACTGCTTTTACTACACTCTCATCTGCCTCAGCAATATGGTCAGCTTGTGGCTCTGCAGAGATTCCCAATTACCTACTTGACTGAGAGCCTGAGGAGGCTGCATTATTCCCTTCAGTGTGCACACTGTCCACAGGGCCTTTTTTGGCTGTAGCACTGCTTGTTGCACTGAATGTCAAAGCAAGCTGTTGTCCAACTGTTCTTCTGCTACTGTCAGTGGCGGGGTTTGGTTGGGAACCAGACAACTTTGCTTTATTTTTTGGTGACATATATAAGGAAGTGAGTCAAGCCAAAGGGGAAATGATATTATATATACATGTATATGTGGAGCCACAACTTTATTTATAATGCTTTCTGTGGTGGGTCATCATTGAATCTTACATTCATGTAGCTGCAATGTCTCAAATACAAGACTGTCTTAAGTTCATACTAGTATTGACAAAAAAATGATATAAGAGCATTATATTGTTGAGTGTCAAACTGTTTGCCCCATGGACAAGAGTATTACAGTTCATTGCTGTAGGAGAAGAGAAAATAGAACATATGGCTATTGAAGAAAGCCTCTCATTCACAAAGCATGCATACAGCATAGGAAGTATCACAAGAATTGCAGCTAGTGTTTTGTCACACAAGTCATATTTGATCATTCACTAGTCACTACTGTACCAATAATGTCTTGCCAGCCACTTAATATATCTATAACAGCATCTGGCTGTACTTATCACCTTGCTCAAACTGAGTCAGGAGAGTTTGTGGCACCTTTAGGCTAACCACAGCCTTGTATTGTGAGTCTATCTTCCCTAACAAAGCACCCAGCATGAGCATAGCAAGGTCCCATTATGTAATGAGACAACACCTGTGCCAAAAATGCTAAGGATACTTTATGGAATCAAGTGAGCCCAGTAATCCATCTACTGGAGAATGATATGATGTTGTGGCTAGAGAAGTGCATGTAAATGGTATAAATGGAAAACTGTCACGTGACAGAAAACATAAGACCCAGAGACTGTCCTGACTCCACCATGTCTTAACAATTGCATGGCAGTCACATCAGAAATTGCCTCTGTTGCAAGGTGTCCAACTTGTCAGGAATTCACCACCATTGGGGGAAAACATTGTTCACACTCCAGATATATTCTAGTAATACTATGTATACAGACGCTCATACATTACAACAAATATTGTAAAGCTATAAAGGATGACACTCAGTATCAATCAAGCACAAACATATTAGATATATGCAATGGCAAACATTATAAACAGCTAAGAAGTAAGGGCTACCTTGAGGTTATGTATTACCATGCCTTTGCCTTGGCACTTGATAGATTCTCATTAAACTAGTGCTCTACTAGCAAGTCCTGCTGGTCACCAATTCTCAGCAACCTGAATCTGCTGCCTATCTTACAGTGTCAGAGCCAAAGTCCGATGTTAGTCTCACTGGTATCTAGACCTAAATCACTGTTCAACCTGGATAGCTGCCTGTATCCATTACTGGATGAGTTTTGTATTTCTTCCAGCAGGATAACAGTGAACGGCTGTCATGTCAAGGTGCATATCATTATCTGCATTGGAGATACCCCAGCCATCAGCAAGAAAGCGGGTTTTTCTGGGCACAATAGAAGGTATTGCTGCCAAATGTGTGGGATCCAGGGGACTTTCTCCATGGTTCACATATATTATTATTACCCAAACACCAGCACTAAGAACATCCGCTTTCCACAGAGAGAATGTACAGAAGTCAGCATCCAATTGCAGCAAAGTTGGCAAGCTATAAGCCATCAGCCTGAATATGGAATCAATTGCAAACTGGAGATATGTAAGATAGATAGTATCTATTGGAGCAAAAGCTTTCTACTGGGAGCAGTGCATTTCCTTTTCAACAATATCCCTATACAGATGATCAAGTTGTGCATGGGGTATTTCAAGCCAAATGAGCCCTTTGAGATACTGGAGAAATTTGAATGAATTGGCAAGATATTATAGAGTATCTGCTAACCTAAGTACTTCTCATGCGCTTCAATCAACATTCATATACATATGCAACAATATAAGTGCAAGGATTGGATGAACTTAATGTGAGTTTTTAAAGTGGCATTTCTACCAAGAGTACGTTGGAATCATTGGGAGTCATATGTGGACATTATGGGAATATTTATCCAGAAGCAGATGACCAATGCCATCTTGAGGCTTCTACAGCTTTTGTACAAAGATTTGGTGGTGGAATTTGAGCAGCTATACTGCAAACATAAAGGTGAACTTGTAGATCTTTGCTGCTACTGTATCCATTTGCTATTGCATCTTGCTTGGTGTGTTGAGAACATTAGACCTTGCATCACCTTTTGGGAGTTTCTGATGCAGTGGATGTGTGGGGAGATAGGAAGACAAGTCTAGCTGTAGGTACTACCATACCCCAATCTCATCAGAAATATTACCTTCAAGTCCATCTTGGATATGATGAGTTGGCACATAGAGGACATCCAGGAAGAGTTGGAAAAGACTGAGGACAGCGGCGCATATGAAGACACCTATGCCTATGGCATTATAAAGCTAAGCAGCCCCAGTGTATGGGTAATCAGTTAAGTAATGCAAAGTTGGGTTGAGTGCAACAAGTAACTAACTTTGATTTGGAACACTCTCCAAAGGTATGCTGAATTTCTCTTGGTCACAAGCCAAATTCCAAACCATTCAGTACACAATTAACACAAACAAGCGCCGGAATGCACCTATAAGGGGGACTAGAATTCAGCAGGGAGAAGGAATATATTGGCTAAATAGCAAAAGGTACTTTGTAAATATTCAGGTGGTATTCATAGCAAAAGTGGTAGCAACTAAGCATATGTTTGAAAAATATATATGTTACCAGCAATAAAAGATATATGGCAACTTTGCAAACAACACACTAAAAAGCCGTAAAGTTGAGGTGATAGAAGTTTGTTAATTGTGGCAGGTGTACATGTTTGTAGAGGTTAGTAAGCAGGAGGCCATAGTTTTTCTTGAGTCAAACTATATGTGGAATACCCAAGGTGGTGGTGGGTAAGCAGACAAAGAGTAGTGATTCTACAGTGGAATATATGAATTACGCAAGCAGAGGTACAAAAACAAAAGTATCATTTGGTAAACTGGTACAGTAGCATGATACAAAACTAGCTGTAGGCCACCATACTGCCATGATAATGCCATCAAAGGTTTGCAAAGGGGCCGTCAAAAGCTGTTGGTTATTTGCCATATACGGCAATTGGATATAATGGCTTGTTAGATCCCGTTCAATAGGAGTAAAGCACACTACAACTGCAACAATGCTATGCCACCCTTGGCAAAATGCTCGAGAAACACCATCATATCTTAGCAACACAATTTTGTTGTAAGATTAGCAAAGCACTGTTGTGATCCTGTCACAAGATTGAGTAGATGGTCATTATTTCCAACCTGTTGGTATTATTACAGTCTCCTGATGGGATCTTGAAGGCTGATCCAGATTGGATCCACCTGAAGGCCCAAATTATTTTTCATAGGGTCACTGCTGCCTTAACTTCCAATCCCAGACTGCTGGGCATTCCCAGGAAACTGCACTGATGGCCAACTGAATATATCTTTCTTTATTTTTCATTCTTTACCAAGTTTGTACTTCTTCAGGCAAAGATACTTTTGTGTAAATGTAATTGTTGACTACAGTTGCATTCTTATTAAGTCCCTGCTAGTGGAGTTTATCATTGCTTTGACTTTAGAACCTTTAGTACATTGTCATCACAAAGGATGCTGAACCCAGCACATACTCTTTCAAGATGCCAATTAAGCTGGGGATAGTAGCTTGATAATTTTTTCTTGACAAGCTGGTTGCTTTATTCACCTTCATATTAGAGTAGAGCCAGAGCCCAAGTACTCCTAGCAAGTTTTTGGCACAGGTTATTACACCCAGTGAGCACCTAATACCCAAATACTTCAGAAGTGTTGGAAATGTCCCTCCATTTTAATTGTACACCACCACAGTACAAGGGGAGGTAGAAAAAGAAAATACCACTTGGTACATTGGTACAGTAGCACTAAGCATAACTAGCTGTAGACTGTTTTACTGCTGCTATAATGCCAGCAAAGGCTGGAAATGAGGCTGTCAGACACAGTCAAGTTTCTTGTCCTATAAGGCAACTAGAAATGTTGGCTTGCTAGGTCTACTCAAATAAATGTAGTGCTCATTATGACTCCCTGAAAGCCATGCAGTTCTTCTCAAAAGACTGCCAAAACACCATCAAGTTTTGTACTAAACTTAGCAATAAAATCCACAAAATGCTGCTAGAATCCTGACATAAGATTGCGTTGTAGTGGTGTATAGGTCCAAGGGAGAGATATGTCCAACACTTGTGTGGGGTATTCACTGGGTGCAATAACCTCTGGCAAAAGCTTGCTAGGAATACTTGGGTTCTGTCTCTAATCTGATGTGAAAGGGAATAAAGCCACAAGCTTGTCAAGGGAAAACTATTAAGCTACAATCCCCAACTTAGTTGGTGTCTTAACAAAAGTATGTGCTGGGCTCAGCGTCTTTTGAGATGACAATGTACTAAAGCTTCCAAAGTCAAAACAACTGTAAACTCCACCAGCAGGGACCTGATAAGAATGCAGCTGTGGTCAATAGTTACAAAGACAGAATAGTATCTTTGCCTGTACAAGAACAAACTTGGGAAAGAATCAAATATATTAAAAGATAGTGCCTCCAAGGTCAGTTGGCTGTCAGCGCAGTTTCCTGGGAGTGTCCTGTGGTCAAGGGTTTGAAGTTCAGGTAGCAGCAGGTAGCAGTGATCACACTAATCAACAAGTTTGTATATTGATAAAAGGGATGATGATTTATTGTTAAGGAATAGCCTCCCTTATATACTTTTCTTACTGGCTAAGTGATTACTAATCATGGTGTTTGAGAAGGTTCTGGATATCAATAGAAGTCTTAAAGACATCAGAATGACCTAAGAATGTTCTAAGTAGGTGCTGGAAGGTTCTAAGAGGCACAGCACACCGAACCAATCAGGAATCAGTATTCTGAAACCTGTGTAACATAGGGATACCATATATGGTATGGAAATGGTAGCGATGGTGACATGGGTTGATCATGTGTCACGGGTACTGGCGCAGGTACTTGCCTATATAGAAGCACTTATAGCTGATAATCTTACATAAAGTGAGGGGTAACTTATGCAATAAGGTAAGCAGGTGTGATAGCCAACCAGCTTATGGGATAGTACTGATCAGGTAAGACAAATGGAATAAAAATAAAATAAGTGTAGTAGAGATATAGGGAAGTAAAAAATTATGGGAATGAGCACATCTGTCAATGGGTGTCACTGTCACCCCACTACAGCATGGAGGGCTAATAATTCC
Organism: Basidiobolus meristosporus CBS 931.73; assembly: GCA_002104905.1. Taxonomy (NCBI): domain Eukaryota; kingdom Fungi; phylum Basidiobolomycota; class Basidiobolomycetes; order Basidiobolales; family Basidiobolaceae; genus Basidiobolus; species Basidiobolus meristosporus. The sequence continues at coordinate 7,832 of MCFE01000202.1, read as the reverse complement.
AAGCTGCTAGCATTATGATAGACAAATTGCAGGATCCGGATGGCTGATCTGGATTAGATCCACCTGCAGGATCCAATTGTGTTCATAGGGGGTAGAGCAATCAATATCCTAGTTAATGAACACAGTACATTTATGGCAAAGACAAACTGAAGTAGTACAATGTCAACACCAGGAATTAAGCAATCTCCCAAGCAACAATAGAGAAATAGCATAAAGTGTTTGATGCACTACAACAGTGCTTATAGATAATGTCCACAAAAAAACTTTCACCATATAGAAGGGAGAGACTGAGATACTTGCACCAGAGCCTAAAAGCCAAAGCATTAAAAAGATTTGTGTAGTAATTGGGTATAATGATCAAGAGTGGGTCAAGATTTCAAAGGCTGATGGAAGTCTAGCATGCCATCACATAGGGCCAGCTTACCATGGCATCATCAGCACCTCAGGCCAGCAGAATGAGATTGACTGGTTCTATGAGCTCTCTCATGAGTTCTAAAAAGCAAGCAAGTTTTGAGCCATCTTAAGCTTGCTGCAAAAGTACTACAAGCATAGCTGAAGCTATCAGAGGCCAAAGTACAAGTACGCCATTGGTAAAATTCAGTGGCTTTGGCAAGAGCCCAATACAAGCGGGGCTAAAACCTCTAAATAAGTGGCAGTAAAACATCATGCAGCTGGAAGAGTGCCAGGAAAGCACAAGCAGGCCAAAATGGATGCTGTAGTGCCATATCTATTAAGGAAACAGGTAAGTCCATTCAAGAGGCTTTCAGCCAAAGTGGCAGTGAAAGGTTGGGCAGTGAAGAAAAATTGCAGCTTGCTCAGGATACTGTCACAAGCAGGGCTGAAAGCTTGAAGCAAGTGGCAGAGTAACAGCAGGAAGCTGGAAGAGTGTGGGCAAGGGACAAGAAGGCAAAGGTTTACACACCAGTGCAGTATTAATCAAGGAGAAAATGTATTAGAGTGCAAGAAGGTCTCAGTCAAAGTAGTTGTGATAGACCTGGCATTTATAAAGGCATAGGAGAAGTGAAAAATTTCTAGCCAAGCCAGAGACAGGGTAGTGTGAGAAACAAGATGTAGCTCTCACTGACTACAACTGTCAGCCCAGAACAGGTTGAATTCCATAGTAACCATTAAGAATTGTCAACAAGACAATAGCCATTTTCTCTAGAGTTGGATGCAATGCCAGTTGAGCTATACTCCAGTGAAGCAGATCAGCTGGCAGAGAAAGGCAATTTGTCTACCACTGCCATATCATATCACATCCCTGACCTTTAGCAATCTGGCCAAATCTACATAGTGAATAAATCTCAATTTCTTCCAAAACACTCTACCACATTCTGATTACTTCCCAAAGACTCTAAAACAATGTTTATTTATTCCTGTTTATCCATTTCATAAAGGCTACCTATTTAAACTTATGTAGGTTCATGCAAAATATTGTAAAGACATGTTGCAAGACCTAATTGCATGATCAGCTGACACCATGTGTATCCACATTGGGTACTCTAGTCTAATTTTTATTGCATTACAATCTTTACTTGCATACTGTGTCTCATCCCAGAACCCCATTAGCATTAGCCAATATCTCTTGGCATCAATATTGCAACACAGTATTTGTAGTCCTATAACCATTATATATTCCTTGGTCTGACAAATACAGGTCTTGAATAAACAGCTTTGTTTTGGATTGCGTTCTGCTTTGCTGAACCACACCTAAGTCCTTTCCTTGCCATACCTGGCCTAGCTCCACTCTCCTGCCTGGTGTCTATTCATAATGACCACAGCCTCCCCAGCCTCCACATCCTCCTTTGTAGACTGAGTTTAAGATTCCACTGATAGACTAAGCAACAGCATCAGGAAACCACAGGACTATTACATTGCCTACAGTCAAATTTTGGGGCAATAACAGGCACAGCCAATGGTTGGAGCTCTTCTTCAGGAGCAGTGCTGAAAAAAACACAGTTGAATATACAAGGATTTGTTGTAGAGACTGGCAGCTGTTGAGCTGGATGTTGCATTGCCAGCTGAAGGCTGGATTTATGGAAATCAATGCATGAACAAAACCACAAAGCTGCAAAATTCCTGCTGAAATTATGGAAAAAGGGTATTATAGCAGAAGAGCACATATAATGGAGGATTTCAGTGGAGTCACTTGTTGAGTGGGTGATTGAGCTTATTGTTAGGGTTATGCATAGGGACTTGTATAGATTGAATTATTTTAATGGTTATTGCATGGTGTCCTTATGGCACCAATACCACTAAGTCAGAGGATTAAAACTCTGCAATGGCATTTTGATGGGACAATCACAGTTACCTTTCATAAGGATCTTGTCTCCAAACTATCTCCTAATTTCACTGGATTGTTGCATCTATACTATTATGTACTTATATAATTGCCTCTTTAATGCTTTGGTAGGAGCAACAGCATACCTACTAATACTGGTAGTGGTTATGTTACAATGATCATTTGATGGTTTTCTACTGTAGGTACTGCATTTGCTTTATTCTTATCTGCCTGACCATTATGGTCAGCTTGCAACTCCACAGAGATTCTCAATGACCTACTGAAGTAAGAGCCTGAGGTCTTTGTTGTCAGAGTCTTAGAAATATTACAACTGTTTGGGAGAATATGTAAATTATTTGTCTCTACTTAACAATTTATTGAATGTTAAAATAGTATCTGTACTTTTACATGGTTCAGGCAAAGCAAAAAAAAAGAATAGATTTAGGAAGATCCCAAGAGCATGAATGTCAAGCTTGGGACTGTTAGGACAACTTTGAGAACTTTTATGTTCTGGGAATGTGATATTTTGGTAAAAATAGTCCAAGATATTCCCAACAAGGATTTTGACAGAATACTCCAATACTTGTAGACTATAGTTCAAGTGACCTAGCTGCCTCTTTAATAGCCTTGCAGGCTGCCATTTATTCTGCCTCTGTGGTGGTAGGTGCTAAAGCTGGTTGCTTTCTTGAATTCCATGACATTGCTCCTTTGCTGGTAAAGAAATGTTTTTCTTGTAATAGACCCTCTGACATGTAAGTTTCATCCCAATCAGCATCAGATTATCCTACAAGGCCTTGTTATGAATCCTCAAGGGTGTAGTTTGAGTATATATCAGCAGTACTTTTTAGGTATCTAATAATCTGCTTAATTGCTGCAATATGATCTGATCCATAATTCTGACTGTACTGGCTGACAACTCACAATGAATATGAGATATCTGGACAGGATCCAAGCATGGTATACTTCCAATTGCCAACCACAGAATGATATGGAAAGGTAGGTCTTTCAGATTGCACCAGGCTCACTTGAATTCGTGGAGTTTTGACCAAGTTAACATTTGTCTCCATTGGGGTAGCTGCCAGGTTAGTGTCTTTTGTCTGATACTTACTTAGCATATCTAAAATATGTTTGGACTGTATTAGGGTGGTAGTCTGGGTACTTCTGTCTATGGAGAACTTTATCCCCAAGTGGTAACTAGGTTTTCCTTGATTGGACATCTTGAACTGAACAGATATGCTGAATTTAGTCTCTTCCAATATTTCACAGTTATTGGTAGCTATGATCAGATCATCCACATATAGAGCTAATAAGACAGGACTTGCTCTATGTGGCTTATAATATATACCTTGGTCAGCAGTACTCCTTTTGAAACTAAAGGATTCCAAATAAGAATTTATCCTGCAATTCTAGGCACTTGGTGAATGAGCAAGTTCATATGGAGACTTTTTGTGCATGCAGACAAAGTAGGGGCTACCTTAGTCAATAAGCACATCAGAATGATCCACTTATATGTCCTGATCAAGTTGTTCATTCAAAAATGCAGTTTTTACATCAATTTGATGTATAAAAAAGCCTATATTAGGCAGCAATAGCTAATATTAATCTGATGGAATTAAGCTTGGCTACTGGTGCAATGGTCTTAGGATAGTCAAGTCCTTTTGTTTGAAGTATTCTTTGGCCACAAATCTTGCTATGTACTTTCCAATATTGTACTATCCACCTTATATTTTGTCTGGAAGACCATCAGTGTCTGACTAATTTTGGTTGATAGGTTATTTCACTAAGTCGCAAGTTTGATTTTCCATCAGGGCTTTATACTCCTCAGTCATTGCAGATCTCCCAAGCCTTACCTGATGGCTATCTAAGGCCTCTCTTATAGTCTAGGGCTCATTAATGTGGACTGAATAGGTCAAGGCTAAATTTGTACCCTCATTGAAATAGTAGTTTGTGCTATTTTGGATCTGGTAGGATCTCCTGGCTTTTGATACTGCAATGATCACTTCTGTGATATTCCTGGACACCAATTCAGACTGAAATACAGCTTAGAGTCTTCAGGAGTAAAAAAACTTTCATTGTTTTGCTCTGATTCAATTATGCCTGCTGGTGGACTTGAACTCAGATTTATGTCATTATCTGAAGCCTTTTTTAGGCCAAACTTGAGCTTTCATCAAACAATGTATCCCAAGACTTGATCAGCTTCATTGTATTAGTATTGAAGCATTTACATACTTTATTCCTATTGCAGTAGCCCAAAAATATGCTTTTACACTTTTGACACAAATTTGACTGATATCCAGGCAGTTTCTGGGCATGGACAGCACAACCAGGTATTTATAGATGCTCTGCACTTGGTGTAATCCATACCATGTCTCAATAAAGTAGACTCACAGAGTATTCAACTATAACTCCTACTACTAGGGTATGCAGCTGTGGCAACTGATTCCACCTAAAAATTATAGGATGATTTTTGATCATGGATCATAAGCCTGGTCATATCAGTCATTGATCTGTTTGCATGTTCTACTAATCCATTTTGCTACAGGATCTATGGTAAAGTAGTATCCTGCTCTATCCAATAAATCTGGCATAAGTGGATGAAGAGCTTTGAGGTATATTCTGTACAACTGTCAGAGTGTATTTTCTTGATTTTTTCTCCAGTTTCTCTCTCTACCATCCCTTTAAGCTCCCTGGACTTAGACAGAGCTTCTTTCTTTCTTTCCATGATGTAGACCTACCTGTTTCTTGCATGATCAGCAATAGGCATGATTAAATACTTTGTCAAGCCTAAGAAAAACTCTTCATAGGCCACACAGATCTGAGCAAGTAAAATTTAATTTTTCTTAGTTTTGACTTACCAAGAGCTCTTGGGCAGTTGTCTGACCTGTTCCCCATATATGCCAGTGTTACAGTGCTTCAAATTAGCTGGGGGATCAATTTTTACCCCATGAATTGTTGTGTTGTATTATGATTAGTTTGGGGCTTGTTCTACAATATAGAGGCTAATCAAGAATTTACAACAACTTTCCGTATGCTAATACTGAAATAGTTTATTGGGAGTTTGATATACCAATAGAAGATATAACTTTCACTAATATCCTCAATCTTAGGCTCAAAATATACTATAGGCAGTGATTCTCACTACTATGGCAGTGTTCTGACCTTCTGTTGACTATAAGGCTTATTTACTTTTATGGTAACTTTTCTTTTTTTGGAAGGCACTTTCCTTTCTGTGAAAATTTTTCCTAGTATGGAAACTCTGCACTCCCCTTTAACCTAAAGGGCTGTCTTGTAGAAGTCTTGAAAGGGGTCTTTAGACCTAAAGGGGTGTTTTTAGAGTAAAGGGGCGTCTTGTAGTGGTTTCTAAAGCAAACTTGACATTAGAAGGGTGCCTAAAGAGGCTTCTTTGGAGTAATGGAGCTTTTTAAAGGGGTCTTCAAATGGGTCTTTAGACTAAAGGGGTGTCTTTATAGTAAAGGGGCTTCTTAGAGGGGACTTTTCCAACAGAAAAGTGGTAGTTTCTTGTAGAGCTTAGATTGGATTCTTGTGAGCTTTGCAGTCTCTTTACTGATGTAGTACCAATCAAAGTCAGAACACTCAACAGTGCAAGTGATGCAGGGGAGGTCTTACAACCTTTAAACCTGTAATCATAGTGTGGAGATTATGCAAAGAGAGGCTCTCCTTTATTTTTCATCTGGGAAGTCATATATATGGAATTTCTGAAGGATCAAAGTTTTTGGGCAATTGCACAAGCAATACATGTGATACAAAGCAAAAATCTTGCAATAGCACAGATTGGACATAGGTGCAGCACCTGTTCATATTTCACGCAATTTGATAGGCAGGTTCAAATGCTACATGCAGTCAAAGTCACCACAGTAATCCTAGCAATAGTGGCCTAGTATATATAATAATTGGACTCTTGGTCATAACTACTGCTTCAAATGAGCTGTAATTTGAAACATGTGTTGGCTACTGCATGTTCTGTATGGCATAATATTCTTGGGTGGATTGCTGGTCAGGGTCTGGGGTATTTGTCCTTCAAAGTTGGAATTTCTTTATCCTTCACTTGTGTGTTACAATAGCAAAAAGCAAAATAAGAAAATGAGTTCAATATTGGTTTTAAGATATTTTAGTAATGGATTACTTTCCATTACCACATATCCAGTTCATCCAGTCTTTGATTTGTATTGTTGCCTATGCATATGAATACTAATTGGAGCCTGTGAGAAGTGCTTAGAGTAGCAGAAACTCTGTGCCAATTTGTTCAAATTTCAGCAGTATCTCAAAGGGCTCATTCAGCTTGAGATGCCCCATGTTCAGCTTGGTCATCAGTAAAGGGATATTGTAGAAAAGCAAATGCATTGCTCCTAGTGGAAAGCTTTTGCTCCAACAGATAACCTCTATCTTAAGCATCTCTGGTCTCCAATTGATTCCATATTCTGGCCAATGGCTTATAGCATGCAACCTTTGCTGCAATTGCATGATGACATCTATACATTTGCTCTGTGGAAAGAGGATGTTCTTATGCTGGTGTTTGTGTAATAATAATGTGTTTGAGTTATGGAGTAAATTCCCAGGATCTCACACATTCAATAGCAATACCATCCATTGTGCCTAGAAAAATCTGCTATCTTGCTGATGGCAGGGGTATATCCAATGCAGATAAAAATATGTGCTTTCACATGACAACCATTTACTGTTATCCTGCTGGAAAGCATACAAAACTCATCCAGCAATGGATACAGGTAGCTATCCAGGTTTGATGGTAATATAAGCCCAGATACCAGTGAGAATAGCATCACATTATTGCTCTGATACTGTAAGATGGGCAGCAGATTCAGATTGATAAGAACCAGTGGCCAGCAGGATTTGCTGGTAGAGTACTTGTTTAATGAGAAGCCATCAAGTGCTAAAGCAAAGGCATGGTCATACATACCTTTGATATAGCCCTTGCTTCTGAGCTGTTTGTAATGTTTGCCATCAAATATATTGGATATGTTTGTGCTTGATTCATACTGAGTGCAGTGCTGTATAGCTTTGCATCATTTATTGGACTGTATTAGCTTCCTCAGATGGGATATGACCGGAATATATCCAGAGTGTGAACAATGATTTCCCTCAATAGTGGTGGATTCCCAATAATTTGGACATGTTGCAATGGTAGTATTTTTGGATGTGAATGCCATGCAACTGTTAAAACATGCTGGAATCAGGACAGTCTCTGGATCATATGTGGCTAGCCACATGATGATTGTCCACCTGTACCATGTACATGGTAAGTTGCATCCTGGTATGATTTTGGCAAGATGTAGTAATAAATCCTCAAAGCCCCCATAACTGATATTAGTGGATATGCCCCACTTCTCTAGCCACAATATTACCTCATTCACCAATAGATGGATCACTGGGCTCACTTGGCTCTAAGAAGCATTCTTGCATTTGTTTCAGCAGGTGTTATCTCAATGCATATTGGGACTTGACTGGGCTCATACATGGTACTGTTGTTAGGGGAGATAGGCTCAAAATCCATCAGTGAACCTTCTTTGTCAGA